>CAAKHC010016302.1:0-10893 GCA_901007825.1 Macroramphosus scolopax | reverse complement strand
TAAAAACCGAAGAAAATGAGCTGATTAACAGACGTATGTTGGAGGACGGCGACATGTCTTGCATGCGGCACACGGATGAAAACACTCCATGAGGACAATCATGTTGGCAGCAACCACCTGGACCTGGACGACCACCGACAGTCTGACAGGAGGAGAAACCCCAGACCAGAGACCAAGAAACATCCTGCTGCAGACGAGTCGTGCTATTAGTTTAAGTTATCGTGCTGACCTGCAGCAGGATGACGACAAATCAGAAGACGTCTTAGAGACACTCGCTGTCAATGAACAATGAATGTCTGCTGCTCGTCACCCACATGACTCAGGACAGGTTGGTTTGATGTCACACACTGATAACAACAACAACTGTTAGCTCTGGTTCAAACACACTGAGATTGTAGTAACAGTTGATTCAGTTCATAACTGAGTATGATGGCGCCCCCTCGTGGCCAGATCAAGCAGCAGCATTAAAACAATTCTGTCTGTTCGAAAGAGGCTTCAGGTCTCTCCAGTGAATGAACTTTGAGTCTGTCAGAGAGGAAACTCATCTGAACCAACTCTGAATGTTTCAGTTAACTTAATGTTTAGAAAAGCTGCACTGCACCTTTAACGAATAAAACACGGAGGAGTAACACTCGTTTTTTTAATATCTTCTTTACTTCTTCTTGAATTGTCCCTTCTTCCCTGAGCTGCGAGAGATGTTCTGATTGACTGTCCCGTGTTGCCACGACAACCACCAGGTCAGCACCGGTACCGGAAGCGAGCGAGGAGAGGCAGATGGTCCGACGAGTTCTGCTGATTGGGCAGGCCTTTTACTTCCTCCACCTCCGGCTGGCCAACCAATGACAGCCGGCCCAGCAGCTGGAGGCCCCGCCCACCGAAATGTGAAGGACAGACGATTGGTTCTTTACAGAAGAAAAGAGGAAGGAGATGGAAGATGGTGAAACACAAGAATTCATCCTCAAACTATGGAGGATATGGAGGAGGTGCAGAAAGAACTTCAAGTGCAGTAGAAGTCAGATATAGCTCAGTGTGTGTGTGTGTGTGTGTGTACCTGGAGTGTACAGGATGTAATCCACCGTCATGGCTGTGCGGGAGTGACAGGTGGTGATCTCAGGTCTTCCATCAGGCAGCAGGCGGTGGCGGTACGATGACTGCAGCTTCAGGCCGTGCTCGATCCTGCCTCTGCACACGGATACGGAAACGGAATCAGACACAATAGTGACTCTTCAGAGGCTCCACACACAGACAGAGAGAGAGAGAGAGAGAGAGAGAGAGAGAGAGAGAGAGAGAGAGAGAGAGAGAGAGAGAGAGAGAGAGAGAGAGAGAGAGAGAGAGAGAGAGACAGAGAGAGAGAGAGAGAGAGAGAGATCACCTGTTAGAGGCTGCAGCAGCTTTGGTTTCAGGATCTTCTACAGTCAGACTGGAAATCGCTCCTTCAACAGCTGAGAGACAAACACACATCAACGTCCAGCTTACAGAAATAATACAACAATTACATTCTTCTACTTAACAAACCAGAACTCAGCCGTGAGAAATAGAATCACCTGCTGGGCCGGTGGAGGACGACTCGGCGGGCTGTTTGGTCTCGTACTGACACTGATGGTTGATTCCCAAACTCTGAGACCAGAGTGGTGATGGGAGGAGACGCTGATTTCTGGGACTCCACTCCTGACCTGAAACCTGCGCACACAAACACACACACAGGCTGTAAACAGGAAGTGGACGTAGACAGCATGACATCACGCAGAAGCTGCTGTGTGTTAGGTAGATACTTTATTTATTATTTATCCCGAGGGAAATTGAAGATTATTTTATTTATTTATTTATTTGTTTGTTATGGCGTGTGTGACCCACCATGCCGATCTGCATCCCCTGGTACTCCAGGCAGCCTGTGGTCAGGAAGCTGTACAGCGGACTCCAGGGGGTGGAGTTAAAATCTCCACACAGAACCACCGGATTGCTCGACCCGTCCTGGAGGCGGGACAGCCGGCGGATCTCCGCCAACAGGATAGCGAGCTGAGCGAGTTTGATGTCCCCTCGGCGGGGGTTGTAGAGGAGGTGGGTGTTAGCGACGCAGATGAAGGCGGAGGGATCCGACCGAGCGACGCCGTCATTCGGTTGCAGCAGCAAAACCAACCCCACGTTGTCCCTGTCCAGAAGGGCGTCGCTGGGTCGGAAGAACTCAACAGGATTGGAGGAGAGGAGAGACAGACGGGAGGTTTTGAAGATGACAGCACATCCGTCTGGTTTCTTCCCTGTTCGCTTCTTAAACTCACACTGGTACCCTGACACACACACACACACACACATACACACACACACACATTATTACAGAACCCAGTTCACACATTATTACAAAATATTTCCAGGACTGTGAGGTAAACTGTGAATGCTGTAAATTTCCCCACCATGGGACGGATAAAGTTTTATCTTATCTTAACTGTCATGACCCAACATCCTCATGAAGAGCCAGTGACGCTACGTCCTGTACAAAAACCACAGCTGAAGCAGACCAGAATTATCTCTTTGTGGCCTCCCTCTTCCTCCTCGAGTTAATGTAATTCATTTTGTGTCTTTATATATCAAATGATAAGGGAGCTGTGACCTGTTGTTAATTGCAAATGTTTATATATTGTGCTCGTGGTAGAGGCCCTCTAGTGGACAGAACATGTAACAACCACACCATTTAAAATGAGATGCTCCTTCTAATATTAGGAATACTACCAACGAAATTCAAAAGGAATTATAGAGGAACACACACGCACACACACACACACACACTTTCGCCTGTAGAGCAGGTTTAATCTGGTTTTCATAGTGGTCCTCCTGCACTTCTTGAAGACACAGAATCTAGAAGAGAAATTAATTTACCATTAAATTTCATCTGTACATCCCAGAATAACAAAAGGTTTTTGGGAACCCCCTCTAAGAAAAACCCTATTAGGATGGATGACATAATTGAAGAAACCCCATGAGGAGCCTCAGACGAGGGTTCACTCACATCAGCGTTGTACTTTTGGATCTCTGACAGCAGGTTGGGCAGCCGGTAGTCCCAGGACAGAACGTTGGGGTTACAGTGTTGGTACAGGTAGACGTTGTCCTGCAGCAGCTCCTGAGACAGGATGTTGTAGGACAGCACGGAGAAATCAAATGATGTGCTGCCCCCCGGTGGATAAGGTTTAGTAGTGCAGGCAGGAGAAGCCTCCCAGTGTCTCTGGAGAGCTGCAAGCCACAAGGATGAGAGTTTCAGTTATAAATGGGACCTCGCTCGATCCCTCATATCGATCTGGAGGAGTCAACGTGTCATAACTAAACTCACTGGAATAATACATTCCTGATGTAGATGATGATCTAAATAATGATAAACTGTAATGAGACCACTCACCTTTCACTGGAGCGCCATGTCTAACAGGAAGGCCGGTTCTAGGTGGGGGAGGCTGCCTGTTGGCTCCAGCTACTTTCCACGGGTTAGTGGGGGGAACTGTGCTGAAAGGCTGGGAGCAGAGACCTCCATCCCTACTTCTGTTTCTTGACTGCTCCTGCGGTCCTCTTCTATTCTCTCCACACCCCGAACCGGTCTCCTTCAACCAGGGTTTGTGTTTGGGGTCTGCATCCTGCTGATGTCTGGACCTGGATGTTTGAGTCACGGGTGCAGCAGGTTGGGAATCTTTATGCCTTGGTTCTCGGTTTCCTTTTGGCTGCATGTTGCCATCTCTGTGTTTATTCTCAGTTTTAGTCCTTCCTACATATTTATCTCTGCTGACACCTTTCCCATCTCGACTTCCATCTTTGCAGCAGTAGTCTGACTGATGGCTGCCATCCATACGGGGATCCAGGTGATGGTGCTCCCTCTTGGAGCCTCCATCCTTTGGACGGGATGCTCCTCCTCTGTGTCCTTCTTTTTCTTCAGTGCTCATTCTCTCCTCTGTACTCTTCCTCCGTTTGTGTGGAGGTTCTTTGTCTCTGTTGGGACGATCCATCATGAGGCCGGTAGAGGTTGAAAAGGAGCGCCGACTACCGATGAGGTCACCTGGGTTGTTGACTGAAGGCTTATTAGAGAAATGGGCGGCTGGGTGGGAGTGGGGGAGTCGAAGAAGCCAGGGAGGAAAGCCCTGCACCTGCTGACATGGAGGAAGAGCGGGGTTGAAATGTTGGGGGTACGAAGAGGCGGAGGAGACACTGCTGTGCCTGAATCCGGTCCTCGAGCGAGCGAGATGACTGTGGGACAGGAAGGAGGAGCTGAAGCAGCTCAACTGGCGAAGAAACATGGGTCAGCTGGCGGGACGAGATAGGAGAGATTAGAGAGGAGTGGGAACAAGATAAACCCAGGTACGACAGGACATCAGAGACCAGGCAAAGACACACGAAAATGAGATATAATATAAAAGTCCTTTTTATTGATGAATCAGTCAACAAGTCCACAAACTCTTTCTCAATTGCTTTTTCTAGAAAAATCAATGCATAATATTATTAACTTAATTATTGAACTGTAAAAAAGTGATCACCTCCACCAGGAGGTATGTTGGCTTGCTTGTGTGTTTATTAGCAACATTCTGCAGAAACTATGAAGCCAATTGTCACCGAACTTGTTGGAGAGGTGAAGCATTGGCCGTGGGAGAATGTATTATATTTTGGTGCAGATCCGTTAAACATAAGGAGAAATCACGTTTTTCTTACATTGGATTTGTTGGAGGTTTTGCGTTCACCAAGTGCAAGTAAAAGGATTATTTCATCGTTCCGCTACAAAATATCAAGAAATAGATAAGACATTTTAAAAAGCGTCCAGAGACAAATCTGAAGTTAGTTTGTGTTATCTAAAACCTCAAGATATTTCATCAAATTAACCTAAAACAGAAATGAGAGTCTGAGAGACATGACATTATGAATCAGTTATCTGTCGGCAGAATAATGTAAATATAGAACATGCAGAGAGAAACTAACCATACAGACAAAACATGTGATCGTCCTTCCTCATGTTCTTTTAGCGTTTTATACATTTGTTTTATTAGCTCGTCATCTGAAAGTAAAACCAGGTAGCGAAGTTAGCTGCTAACTGCTGGTGTGCTTACTGTTGCAGTCAACTTCACTGCAAGTCTCTTTAATTAAACTTACAAGATTATTTCTTAACGTTGCCTGACACGCAAAGCGTCACTGTGAAAAAGTATTTTAACACACAGGCGTATTTTATTGACTCTTAATGTTAGCCAACGTTAGCCGTCTGTTAGCCAACGTTAGCCGTCTGTTAGCCAACGTTAGCTGTCTCTATTCTTGTTGAACGTTAACATACTTCTGATTTCATCATTTAAGCTAACGGCTACTTACTCACTTCCGGTAGGCGGAGGAGGAGACATTATCTATGTTCCGACTGGAAGTATTACGGAAAGATAGTTGTCGGTAAACATTATCTAAAGTTTTAGGTCGGTTAGCGAAACGAATATTAAACCTGTACTCCACATTTGACGTAAGTGCAGACGTAAACAAGAAAGAGACGTGAAACTCGTGCTGCCTTCACGTTCAGCAAAAATAGTACATCCAACTTTAAATTCATTCGTATGTAGTTACACAACAAATATTAAAAATTGGCATCCAACGTTAATCTATTTATTCACTGCATTATTTGGCCGAAACAAACATTAGAATTAGACAAATTTATGACTATTTTCTCTAACGCGTGACCGTTTTGGAGATGTAAGTGCGGTGATTCTAATTTTTCCGAAAGCACGTAAATGAGGCGCCATCGTTCTCGCCCGCTGCTCGCGATGGATGTTGTAGTCTTTCTTCCGTTCTATTGGCTTAAATGATATCTAAAGAACCAGTGAACGGACTACAACCGCATCGGTGCCGCGGATAAAGAGGCCCGACTGGAAACTCAGTGCACGGCTACATAATATTTTCTACCGATAACCCCTTGAAATGTTACGAATTCGTGTGATGCAATAATCATCCGTTGTACCAAAATTCATACATTAATGTGAATGCAGCTGCAATTTCATTATCGTTACCTCTTCTCCCCTTTTAGATGAAATGTGTAGAATTGTCGAGATGAAAAGGTCACTATACTTACGTAAAAGAGAGTCTCCTCTTGAAAAAAAGAAGCGGTGCAGTCGTTGCAAACGGGTTAAAACGAGAGGATGTCAGCTTTTCATTCGAGACATCTTTTATTCCATGTCGCTAGAGCCGAAAGTACAGCGGTCAGAGACGGATTGGTTCTTCCCTGTGAGTGAGGGGACCGGTGGATCGATAGATGTGGGACAGACCGCGCACACAACCCCCTCCTTCCTCTGTCCGGGTCCCCCTCGGTTCAGGTTGACGTTCCTCTGTCGGTTCACTGATGTTGTCATCCTAAGAACATGATCAATACTCCCTCCTGAGCAGAACGATTCCTTCTTAATTATTAAGGGTGAGGAATCGGAAAATAAGATGTGAAGAGTTTAAAGTAAATATAAAGTTATTTCTTGCTAATTTACCAATGGCGTTTTTTTTGTATGTCCGGAAAGAAATGATCAAAACATCCAAATCATTCCGAATTACTAAACTATTGTCAAAAAAACAAACAAAAACAAAACGAGAACACCGGAAAAATACCAAAAAAAAAACACTGAAAAGTTTCCAATATATACATTTTTTAATATTTATTTATTAATTTATATTATTTAGGTCAGATCAGTGATACTGGGTCAGGTGTCTTGGTTGAAACACATATCTATATTAAATAAAGGAGAAATCTCTATAACTGGACGGCTGCTTCAGAGCACAGCTGATAAATATTGTGAAACATTCACTCAGAGAAGATAAAAATGATTGATGTGATTTTTTGCAAACATGTTTCTTACTGCACATCTGGAGAAAATGATTTATAGACTATTTCAGTGTCTCAGTGGCACCACAATGATTCATTTATAATCTCTTTTTACCTTCATAAAAAGTTAATAATCCTGCAACTGATACCTGATGTTTCAATTCAAGACTTAAAAACCTGTGAACTAGGAAATAAGCTGCCTCTCTTCCCCTGAAATCCCGTCGTGACCACAAACCGTCCAAACCAGATTGTCATAAACACATAAACACACCCTGTAAAGACGGAGTGGTGAACCACAGCGAGCGCAGTCACTCACAGACTCACCAGGAGACGGATATGGATCTCCAGAAGCAGGTAGGAGCAACAACACATCTATCAGCTGTTCATTATTAATCCTGCACAGAGATTACAGCAGTTAAACAGAAGATCGTTTGTCAGTACGTAATAAGTCTGACTTCATTCATCAGCTTCAAAAAGAATAAAGAAAGAGTGTTTGCATTGTTTCCTATCTTATTGATTCAGCAGATGATCAAACCCAAAGCTACATTATTCACCACTGAATGCATCTCTCACGACAAGGAACAAACCTGAAATCTGATCATATTCTCTTCCAACAATCAGTATTTGCTTTGATTGAAGAAGTGAACTGAATGTAATGCAGCCAAACCTGCTGCCCGACCGGGTGGTGCAGGTGCAGCAGGGTGGAGTCATGCCTTCTTCTCTCCTTGTGTTCTATAATCCACACAGATTGAGGAAGTTGTGTCCAACGCCAAATTTGGAGACCTGATTGAATTTTCCTACCCCATTGGATATTCCCACTGGGGGGTGTATGATGAGGACGGGGACGTGATCCATTTCGCTGTAGCAAGTGAGAACCACATTCCAACACACGTCACTGTTGCCACGGCGTTGGTTGCTTTCAATAAGAACGTCACATCATGGAAATTCCTTCTGTGTTACTACTGATGCAGGAAACCCAGAGAGACGGTATGAGAGGATGATGAGGGTCCGTCGATGTTCACTTAATGCAAGCGAAAGTGAAACTGCTATGAAACGTTTTCCAATAATCTGGAGTAGATTACTGACATGAATGTTCTCACCAGACCTCACGGTAGATGAGACTTGAGTCTCCTCTTAACACAGTTTAGATCTAATCACAATGTATCTTTGAAGAATGATGAAGGTCTGTCAGGGAGGATTCAGGCTCAGCCAACAATAAATTGCCTGTTTTGGGTTTAAATTCCTGCAGCTTCTCTGCAGACGATGAACTCAGCCTGCTGTGTTTCATGTCCGTCTGTCTGCACGTTCCTGCATGAGGCTTTGGGGATGTTACAGGTTTTCTCTGTTGATAATGTCCTGCTTTGACGCAGAGACAGATTGTCACACCGCATCTAAATCTGACAGGCCGTCCGCTGGAGATAACCGAGATGAAACTGGAGGATGCTTTGATGTAGAAATCTGTCTTGTTCTGCAGATGAGGGGCAGCTGATGAGCGACTTCCGCAACTCCCTGCAGTCCATGTTCCCGGTGTGCGGGGACCTTCTCATCGGAGAGACCCGGATCCGCAAGGTGCCTCTTGGCGAGGTGACCGTCCCGAGTGGAGCCCACATCCTGATCAGTAACAACCGCCACGCCTTCTCGCCGTCGTCGCCCCGGGAGATGAGGAAACGCCGCGACGCCCTTCTCAACAAGGACTTCCCATACGACCTCTTCTCTCTCAACTGCGAGCACTTTGCCACGTTTGTGCGATACGGGAAAGCCGTGTGCAATCAGGTAAGACCTGGTCACTGAGGGAGAGAACACCACGCAGGGTCTCCGGTGGCCTCTGGTCCATCCTCTCAGGGTTCCATCTCTCTGTGCAACTCAAATCATGACATCATTCTTACATTACAGCCAAATGTGAGTAATATCTTTGCTTCATATGGAAGATGATGAAGGAAACTGTAGAAACAAAAAGGGGAATTCTGCCTCTTCTTCACCTTTCAGCCTCGTTTGAAATGTATCTTTAGGACTTTGAGAGTCTTCTCTTCTTCCTTTAGATTCCCACCAAACCCAAGAACGTTGAGTGTGAGACGGCCACTGAAACCTTCCAGGACATCGTCTGCTCCGAGGAAACTACCAAGGACCTTTTCGGATGAGCTCGTCTGACCTGCTTGAAGTATTAGGAAACACACAACAATGTAAACATCAGTCATTTCAATAAAACAGTTCTACATTATAAAACCTTTATTCTGGAAGTCAAACAGGATATCAAAATGATGCAGTCGATGTCAAACACAGGAAACTGAGAGTAAAGTCCTTCATGGTGAAAACAGCACACAGTTTCAGTTGTTTACGTGGTCGTTGTTTCTGTCGGTAAGAAGTCAGTTGTGATTCTGCTGGAATATAAAACAAAGACCTAAAGGAGACTGAAGGATGACCGGAGGGTTCCAGGGAGGAGAGCATGTCGGCTCCTCACAGCAGCATCGTTCATCTACAGGAGGTTCTGCTGAAAGGTTGTGATAGAACATGTTGGAGTAACAGATGCACCGATGTCAAACCCTCCTTCATCCATCTGATCCCAGAGCAGCCTGAGGGCAGACGAGGACATGACCAGGAGAACCGGTGTTCTTGTCTCTGCCAGGTTCTGATGTCATCGTTTGGGGAGAAACGATGTGCCAAGACGGCAGGTCGGGTGTGAAGCTCCTGCTGGTTCCTTCAGTGCAGTAGAAGGAACCACACAGCACCGACTGATCTCCTCAAACACCCTGCAGGAACGCAGCAGCAGAGAGGAAGCATCAGCTGTCAGTCAATGAATCCGTCCACTGCAGGAGGAAGATGAAGATGAAGACAGTCACTGACTCCAAACATGCTTCCTCTCAATCAGCCTCAACAACAGACAGTTTCATTGACAAGGTTTACAGATTTAGTTTTTCTTCACAGTTTCTGTCCACCTCAGGTGGTGGACAGGTCGGGGGTTGAAGGTGGACCTCCTCCCCGAACCTCTGATGTGCAGCATCATCTTCACTTCATCAGGATTCTAGACCCGATGAAGATCTGCACCCTGTAGAAACATCTCAGGATGAACAGCAGACATGGAATCCTCTGAAAGTCAGCTGACGTCCTCATGCAGCTCCACTCAGACAGAAACCGCCCCGCCCGGGTCTCTGCGGTGGCGGGGGGGCGTTCCATGCAGGTGGTTCCACAGGGTCAGGGGTCAGAGGTCAGGGGTCAGGGGTCAGGAGAAGGGGACTTCCCATCTCTGTGTGTAGGCGGTCAGTTCACAGGGGCTGATGACCAGCATCCGAGACGAGTCCATCCCGTCCAGAGCCATCTCCGAGTCCAGGCAGAACCGGGACACCAGGTGCTCCAGGTGGGTCCCTGACTTCTGCCAGCGCTGCAGGGAGACAAGAACAAGACAGATGCTATTGGTCCTCCAAACAGAAGTGAGGTCAACACCAGTCTGCACGTCAGTAAATCACCGAGGTGACGAACTGCTGCACCGAGTCGATGTTCACCTCGAACCTCTTCATGAACCCAGACACACCCTGACAGCTGCAGCCTGCTGATCACTACAAACTACCTGGAATCACTTCAACAGTTATTAACTGGAGTCAGAACTCCACTTCAACCTGCTGACGTGTTGAAGCATCTGATGATGAGAACACAGAGGAAACGCTGCGGCTGCAACACTCCGCCTTCCCTCGTTCTCCTGCAGCCAATCAGACACGTTATCCTGCAGGTGGCAGCTGATCTTCTCCAGCCCTCGATGTTCTACCACCAACCTTCTGCAGGAGAACTTCAAACTGACCCTGTTATCCTCCACCCAGCAGCTCCTGGACGAGGCCGTGAGCTTCACTGTGTCTCAGACTGGATTAACTTTATCTTCCACAGATTTCTATCATTTGTGAAAACCTGGAGGTTCAACTTGTGACTCCGAACTGTCGACACTAGATGGAGACACAATCACACCGTTACATCCTGGACCCAACAGGCACTGTGTGTGTGTGTGTGTGTGTGTGTGTGTGTGTGTGTGCATTATTCATATTCTGGATTCTTTAGCTGGCAAAACAAAGCAACAGATACGATCAGACATGAAAAGAGGCTTTTATCCA
>CAAKHC010016301.1:0-29010 GCA_901007825.1 Macroramphosus scolopax | reverse complement strand
ACTCCCTTGCTTGTCTCTTAGTAACCGACTATTTTTATTGCTGTGTCACTGTATACAAAAGAGTAACGTGTGTTGTCGTGGTTGATCAAGAAGTGGGTAAAATACAGCCCCAAGTTAGTACTAACTGTAGTAAAGGGTGATATATATTCATTTTAAATGTCTTACAACCTGCTGTGTATTCGAATACTATGATCCTTACTGTGACTTCACATCATAGAAGGGCAGAAGAATTGAAAAGACGTGTATGCTTCTAACATCAAGAAAGGCAGAGTGAGGAAAAACAACAGGGCTGCTTCTTATGCTGCAGATCTTTCCTGGACAGGAATAAACAAGAACAGCGTAACGACAGCAACCGTGTCAATATTTGTGTCTGTTACTTCAATCAAAATTCAAATACATGCATCTCAGATTTGTGACGTATGAACAGATTTTGCCTCTGAATGTTCTCCGGTGACGGTACGAGGATGACATAGTGACCCCCCGCTGTCTGTCCCGTTGCAGAGAGATGCCTGGAGGACCACGAGCTGGTGGTTCAGGTTCAAGCCTCCATGAGCAGCGACAGTAAATTCCTCTTCAGGAAGAACTATGCCAAATATGAATTCTTCAGGAACCCCCTGGTGAGTCTCTCGCATCCCTGAAATGACCTCTCTGTGACTGCCTTAGTTTAGCACGCAGCCCCACACGCTCACGACCACACACACACACACACACACACACACACACACACACACACACACGAGCACCCACAGTTGGAGCTTTGCCGATTTTCCAGCCTGATATTTCCGGATCGGAGCTGCTGATAGCTGAAATGTCATGCTGACATTCAGAAGATTTACGATTTCAAGCATTCGGTGTCTCAAAACAAAGAGCGAGAAGAATAGACGACAGACCGTAGACTGTATAGAAGAAGCGGATGTCAGATCCTGGTCTGTAATGGTCTGATTTTTCGAATGGCCTGAAGGGAGCACAGGATGGAGACGTGCCGGTGCTTATCCATGCCACTGTGTATTCAGGGTGTGTTCAAAATGGGTGAAACGCTGTCTCATGAGGCTGTCGAACACGGTCGAGGCAATAGGCGAATATTGTGGACTGACTCCAGAGAAGAGAGAGTGTGAATGCAAATGTTATATGTTTGCTTTGTATATATTTTTTTGAAAAACTAAAAGCTTTTTATTAGGCTGTAACTGTAACCCAACATTTATTCTTTGATGTGTTTGAGAGGCATCTTTTACTTAGCTAGCTAACGAGCTAACAATGATGCTAATGGTCCACGCTCCGTCCTCACACCCTCGATATCCCTCGACATACTGACTATCTGTAAGTAGAAATATATAAGACCTTGTTTCCCCCATGGTGACCTGGAAAAGGAAAGGCATGCAGAGAAGATGAGCAAAATGATCATAAATATATGATGTTATCACAGATCTGTGTTGGCTTGACGACCAAAACGACTGTAGCGCTTTAAGCTAAACACTAATTGAAATGCTAACATGCTGACCACATGGTCCAAGCCCCATTGCTCGTTCATCAAAAGGCTTGTGATAACATTCGGTGAATAACGTGCTGGAGAAGAGAGGTTGGATGTGTTGTTTCAAAGCGCTCGCAATGACGAAGCAAACCTCAGGAGGTTGTTTAGTGTGTTAGCTTGCTAACGCTGGCTAACACTTTAACCTGATGATGATATCAATACGCCCGCTGCCTGTTGGAATATGTCAGGCCGTGCTGCTGGTATGCATAAACATATTAAATGTCATTCATGCTGTTTCTTGTTAAATGAACTGGTGCCGTCGAATCAATCTTAAGTTGGATATAATTTGCGGCCATGCTTATTCTGCTGATGGACTGATATTCATACTTACATAAAAGCTCAGTGTTGCACTGAACTCACACACAAAGCTGCCTTTTGTTGTCTCTCAGTGTCCTCATGTTTTCTGTGTCACACGATTTCATCCCGTCTCCTTCCTCTATCTGCCGAGGCACACTAAGTCTCTTTGATGAGAGCTTCGGCTAAAATGTATAATGCAAAGCTGCGGGTCATTTTGAGGACACAAACCAGCGCTGCAGCGGCGGCCATGGCGTCAACTTCGCGTGGCATCTTTTGCTGATGTGGCCTCGGCGTGGGGCTGGGCGCTCACGTGCCCGGGCTCACAGTGACATTACTGCCGCGGTGATTTAGGTGTGTGTCAGAGCCAGCAGGTGACCTCAGCTCTGTGGTAATGAGCACAGTAAAACACCCGAGTGCTGGCCGCAGCCTGTCAATCACACTAAGAGTAGCGCTGCTGGCTAAAGGGGATTACATCAGCGGGTGAGATCATACTGCATCCACTCCCAGCCTGGAGTGCCCTCTCTCTCTCCTTCTCTTCATCTGCCTCTCTTTCCCCGACCACATGTCTCTGAGTCCTTGTGCTCATCGCACACACACCAGGACGAGAGGCATATTCTACCCCACTCTGAGCTTGTATGTGGACAGACACTAAGTGCTTTCCACTGCTTCTCTCTATTACTCATTGTCGGTGTTTCTCCGTGTGCTTTTCCATCCAGAACTTTTTTCCAGAGCAGATGGTGGCCTGGTGTCAGGAGTCTGACGGCTCAATCCCTCAGTCACAGCTCTTACAGGTGAGGGGATGACTCAGTGAAGGGACACACACACGTCTTTAACGCCGCACACGGGACGACTTGGTTCATTATCTAACCGTCGGTTTCAATTTAATCAGGAACCTCGTTATAATTCTAAAGGTGAGTACGTGACTAGCTGTCCTGCGAAGGAGATAAAGAACGTTTCATTGTGGAAGATCTCTTGAGGACATCTGGTAGTCCGAAAATATGCTTGCTAACGCACACGCACGCACGTACACACACCGCACGCAGGCACACACACACGCACAGTTCCTGAAATCTGCTAATTACAATCACGTGGTGGTGTAGCTGCCAGCCTTCGAGGAACACAGCAAACAAAACCTGCTTCATTATCCTGCAGAGGTTCGTCGTTTTCACATCATTTCAGGAACAGTTTGAACAGTTTTCAGGATGCGGAAGCAGAAACACTTATGTTACATGCAGTTACAATAGTAGCAGTGTTAATCCTGTTCTGTGTTTTTTTTGTTTTTTTTTGCAGAATTTTCTGAACTTAAGCAGCTGTCCAGAGATTCAGGGTTATCTGTACATGAAGGAGCCTGGACGCAAGTCGTGGAAGAAGCTCTACATGTTCCTGCGGCGCTCTGGTCTCTACTATTCTACTAAAGGAACATCCAAGGTGAGAAGCACAGGGACATACTGGATCTAGTGATTATCTTTGGCAACATTCAGATATGTAGAATGATGTAACCTCTTCACATGTTATTTGATGTAACCCTTCCTCTCCCCCGCTGACCTCTACCTTCCACTGCCTCAACAGGAGCCCCGGCACCTGCAGCTGCTGTCAGATCTGGAGGACAGTAACATCTTCTCCATCATCACTGGCAGAAAACTCCACAACGCCCCTACAGACTACCAGTTCTGCATCAAGGTGACACACACAAGAAATCACCGCAACACATGTAGTGCTGATAATCCCATGAATATCTTTGGATATTTAAGGTTGCAGTGACTCTTCAGTAAAACCACTCTGTAACAGATGCACCTGCTGCCCCTGTGACAGAGTGTGTGTGTGTGTGTCAGAGGACACGGGGGTTAAACCACCCAGCGGGGGTTCAAACACACACTCAGCACTGTATGTCCCACTCCAAGAGTTATCTGTGGTGGGTCACCTGCTGATCTGGGATAAGCCCAACGGAATAAGCCAGGATGGCACAAGGAATCTGGCCCACCTAACCCCCCCTCACCTCTCACACTCACACACACACACACACACAGACACTCGCAAGTCGTCCGGCATGTCAGTTGCTGTCAGCGGGGGTGACAGTGCAGAATTGGGTTAGGGATTTTACTTGACGGGTGGTGGCTGGATTGTTGCTATGGCGACATTAATTAATTTATTGTTAGGGGTTGCATTTAAGAAGCAGTGTGTGTGTAATGTCCTTGTTACTGGTGGGGGGGGGAAAGGACAAAGTCCGCACTGCAATGCACAACCTTGCTAGTAGAGGTGTTTGGTTTGTGTGTAATAAACGCTGCAACCAAATCTTCAATGGCTGTCGGGGCGTCGACGGCTGAAGAGATGTTAATGTTAAAAGTAGTCAAACTGGAGAATTAGTCTAATCCGTTCCAAACACTTCATAGATCAATCGATAGAATAATAACGGTTGTGCTCGAAAACACATGTTTTGCACGTTATATGGGAAAGGGAAAATAAATAGAGTTAAGCACAGTAACAGATGGTTGTCATTTCGGCTTTTCTTAAAAACTAGAAGGGTGCATACTTTCTCCAGGGCGCTCCTAAAAGCAAATGCATTTTTTCAGTCTTTAACTGATTTGCCCAAAAATAAACTGCTGCATGAAGTAATGCTGCCGACGGACAAACAAACAGACGCGGGTAGAACATACCGTCCTGAACCGAGCTACAAGTTGTGAGTGTACGACACTGTGGAACTTAACTTTTGTATCGTGCTGCATTCTGGTTTTATTGCAGCTCTTTGCAGAGCTTCACTATATTGGAAACAAATCGTTTGATTACATGTAATCATATGAAACTGTTATTGTTTGGGTGTTTTTTGAAGCAAAACTATGTAACCTGAAACAAGAAATAACACTACTTATTTTAGAAATGATACATTAAATTCATTGGTGTGGAACAACGGGGGCCTTACTTGTTCATGTTTGATTAAACTCATATCCCACTGTGTTTGCCGTTCTCAGCCCAGTAAGGCGAGGAGTGACTGTAAGGAGCTGAAGATGCTGTGTGCAGAAGACGAGCAGAGCAGGACCTGCTGGATGACGGCCTTCAGACTGCTCAAGGTAACCGCTTTACACCCAGATCATGTTATCTAGGTGAGTCTTACAGCTCTACTGTTACTGAACCATTAGTTTTCTTGACAACCTTTTGTCTACGATGTCAGAACCTTGAAACACGAGTTAATGCCGTCTCTTCTCTCTCGTGTCTCCACAGTATGGGATTATTCTGTATAAGAGCTACAACGTCCCCCAGCAGAGGAAGTCTAACCTCTCACATTTCTCTGCGCCTGTGGTGAGTATCAGTTCTCTGACATCATCTCTCTACAACCGTGCTGTAATGCCCCCACTCAGCCAAGACCAGTCCAGATTGATCCATTAATTAGCTGATGGTGAATTGGAAACCAGCTCTCTTTATGGCCACCTCGTGCCTCGCTCCTCTTAGGAGGAAACACACGACCGCTGGCTGGACACATTTGTTAAATGATGAAATTCATTTAGATGTAAATGGTCATTGCTGCTGTTTGTTTATGAGAAGAGATTGTATAATGTTCACGTTGATTCAGTCTGTTTGAGTATTTTTACATTTAAGAAAATACAGGATTTTCAAAATTAAAAATTTGAGATTTTCAAAATAAGAGTAAAGCAAATTTCTTAACTTACATGTCTAAGTAATTAATAAAAACCCTGAATGATTTGAGCAGGAAAGCCAGTAAGCCAGCAGGGGCGTGTGCTTTTCCTCAGAGGGGCATTTGTGGGGTGGGTGAAGTGGGTTTTGTGCAGACAGGATTTGTCATGCCCCAGTGAGTGTGTCTGGCTTGTTAGACCTCTGACCTTTGTCTATCTACCCCCTCAACCCCCCACATCCTTCTCCTATTGACCCCCCCACCCCCCAAACACACACACACACCCCCACACACACACTTTCCATCACCCTCCACCTCTCCCACCCTGCCACGTCTCAAAACAGCGGAGTGTCTCCGAGAACTCCCTGGTCGCGATGGACTTCTCTGGAAGGACCGGTCGCGTCATCGACAACCCTGTTGAGGCCCAGAGCGCCGCCCTGGAGGAGGGACAGACCTGGAGGGTAAGCTGGAGGGAGCGGGATGAAGCTTTGGGTTTTGGGACGGATAAATCTTCAGAAAGATGATCCAGAACTCAGATTCAGAACATGGACGCATTTAAATTCAAAGTAACTTCATGTGATTAAAAACAAACAATGTTAATATATTATTTTATCCACATAGAAACGGAGCCAGCGTATGAATGCTTTGGGCAGTCCCTCACCCCTGCACCCTTCCTCTCTGAGCACAGGTAAATACAAACATTTATTAACCTGTGCAGACAAAGTGTTTAACGAGCCTGGTCCAGACCTGATCCATTCCCTGCGTCTGTCCTTCAGTCATCCACAGGACACAGGTCTGGTTCCATGGTCGCATCATGAGAGAGGACGCCCACAGAATGATCATACAACAAGGCCAAGTAGACGGGTAAGAACAACTAGATGCTGAATATGAGAAGCTGATGGGAATTTTGGTCGAGCTTATTATTTTTTATTCAGTTAAATTTGTATTTTTAAATCTCAAAATCACAATGCCTGTATGGGAATTACAATCTGTACAGCGTGTGACACCCTTCGCCCTTAGACCCTCGGATCCAGGAAGGAAAAGTCTTAATGTAAGCGTAGCTACAGCTCTCAGATGTGAGGTAAATGTAGTTCATGTGAGGTGGAGCTGAATGCCAGAAAAGTGAAGAGTTTTTTTTTTTTTTGTCGAGAAAAGCTTAGATCTCTAAAATGTCAGTCTAAAAAAAGAAAAAGCTTTTTGGCTTGTCAGCCACATGTTAGCCTTTACCCAGTGGATTAAGATAAGGTTCTCAGAGAGTCACTGCACAGTCAACTAATGCTGCTGCATATCAAATCAACATTTGACGGCGGGGATATCTTTTTCATACTTTTCAGTGTAATCTCTCCTCTTCTGTGAATCAGGTTATTCCTGTTGCGGGACAGTCAGAGTAATCCCAAGGCGTTCGTGCTCACCATGTGCCACCACCAGAAGATCAAGCACTTCCAAATCCTACCGGTCAGTCACCTCACACTGCAGAAAATAAGGTCACAGGTAACATCCAGTGAAACAAGACAAGGATCACTGTAGCACTATTGTAGGAGATGACATGAATACAGATTCCTCAGCCTGGAACGATGATCTGCTCTAGATACTTGTAATAACGTGTCTTATTGTCTCACTCCTCCTTCCTGCTGCTCGTGAAGTGTGAAGAAGACGGTCAGGTGTTCTTCAGCCTCGACGACGGTGCCACAAAGTTCACCGACCTGATTCACCTGGTGGAGTTCTACCAGCTCAACAGAGGAGTGCTGCCCTGCAAGCTCAAACACCCCTGCACCGCCGTGGCCTTGTGACACTCCACCCCTCTTTTGCACACCCCTCATCCTGAGATCCCTCCCCGTCATATTTGCCCCCTCCCTCACCAACCTAATGAGTTCGAGGAGAGAAAAGTTGAGTCCAGTTTAAAGAATGTGAACAACTCAGAAGAGCTGGCGTTAGAGGTCTTCAGTGTGTCGTGCTTTTCTCCGACTTCTTGCTTTTTGGATGTTTGAATGGAAACTGGTCCGAAGTCAGCAGACTGCGGACCAGCAGTTCGCCCAACTCCTGCGTTGATCTCATGGAGACTGGGTTTGTTTTGTCATTGCCAGTTTGACTCTGGTCAGTGTAAAGGAGCGCGTTCATCACGACGGCAGGACTACTGCATGTCTCTCAGACGGATTCCCTCACTCCACGTTCATCACTCCTCACAGTTCAACCCTTCGACTTCCTCATCCTCCAGGCTTGATAAGCTGTGGCGCCCACCCCGGCCTCGCCCTCCCGCCACAAAAATTGTCGGAGGCAGGCATGGAACGCCACCATTTGACTTCCTCATCAATCATCAGGGATGGACGGGAGCCTCTCTGGGTCTTATCAAACTTGATCTGGGAGTTTTCTCAACCTGTGCAGTCCAGTCTGGATAAGCTGACCGATAACCCCGCCCCCTCCCCCCGTCACCTCCCCCTATCCCAATAGACTTGACATGGACTCTCTGCTATGTCCTGTCCCACAACCCTCTGGTGCAACCCCGAGCCCGCCTCTCCTCCTACAATCAAGCTCAGAGAAAAGTCGGGAGAGAAAAAGAGAAGGAGCTAAAGGCAAGAAAAGCAAAGTTAGGGTTTCATGGAAAGGACAGAGGAATGTTTATCCGGGAGGCTGCAACAAGCTTCTCTTGTAGAATTGATTACTTGATGTCATTTTAATGCTGTTTTATTACTGTTGATTCAATGCAGAACTAGTTTTGCACTCGCGAGGGCGACAGACGACAGCTGTTCTCTCAAGCTAAATGAAGCTGCCTGCTCTCTGTTCGTCATCCTCTTCTTCCTCCTCCGGTTCCCCCACCTTCTGAGAAGCATGCATGTGAATTTCCACCTGCTCTGATTGGATTACAGTGGCGTGGGAGCGTAGAGAGTCATGGCTGATTATGCGGTGCCTTTCAGAAAGGTTTGGGAACATCTTGGACCTCTGTGTGGCTCATACCAACACGGCCACACTACCGTAAAAAATGAATGTGCTCTGGAAGCGGCTGAAGCCTCAAGACTATGAGGAAGAGGAGGAGGACTTTAAATAGACTCCTGACAAGTGTTTCCACCCCCATGCTTCTTCCATTTCAGGCATTTTTTTTAATCAAAAGGGTTAAATCTGTTGGTTTCACAGTCTGTGAATTGGTTTTGAATGTCATTTTCTTTTCCTAAGTCTGTTCTGAGCTCACTGCTTGCTCATTTGAATCATCCTCATCTGATGCCGACAGGTTGGAGCTGTCATGTTGGGATCCAGCCCCGAGCGGAGACACCGACCACCGGTCCCTCACTCCAGAAGAGACAAATCAAAAAAAAGCACTCGTGTAACTTTTTGTTGTTTTAAATATGGAAATGAACAAATGACTTGAAATGTGAACTCAGTTGACTGCACATCGACGCAGTCAAATGAGCTTCACTTGCCTTAAGTGAAAATTGTTAGCCTTGTGTATGAAATCTATGAAGCTATATTAAAATGCACATACATTGATTATATTTCAGATTTGAAGAGAATGAAATGATTCAAGAGTGTTAAGGATGACGTTTAAGGAATATTTAGACATTTTGGGAACTGAAGAATTTATGGGAAGATTGATACCACTTTCATGTCTGTCAGGTAAATATGAAGCTACAGCAGCTATTTAGTAGCTAAAGAATCCCCGAAAAGACGCTAAATGTCGCCATATGACATCACGCACTAATTAGCACATTTGTGATGTCACCACGTCCTTATTGGCATTCTGCCCTGTCTCATATGGACTCAGCTTCAATTTCAATACAGCTGATTTCAAATTAAAGCTCGTTCACACATTTATGTGTTGTTGTCAGACAATGGGACGAGTATGAAAAAGTGACTTTAAAGCCACCCGTTAAGATATTTTAAGCAGCAGTATCCGACAAAGTCTCCGTTGTCAAAGACAATGGTCGTGCTGTGATTTTGCGTATATCTAAATTTAAAATGATCACTTACAGAGAGTTGGATGCAACTACAGAGTGCATGCGCAGCTCAATAATGTCGTTATTGTGGCTGGTGAGGGTAAACATGTGTGAGGCATGTACAGGCTTTTTTGTAAAAAGCAAAAAAGGGCTAAAGGGGTCTGAAAAGTCACTAAATCCATCAACAAATATCTTAGGTAGAGCTAGCATGCTAGCATGTTGTTAGCAGTGTTTTCGTGTTTCCTGGGGCTATATGCTATAATTGCTGGGTGCGTGACTTCTTAAGCTAAGCTAAGCTAGGCTAAGCTAAGCTCAACTTGCTAAGTTAAGCTACACAGTTACTAGCTGTAGCCTTATGTGTAATGCTCTGGGAGTGGTATCAATCTTTTCACTTAACTCTTGGTGAGAAAGCAGATGTGAAAGTTTCCCAAAATGTGGAACTATTTATTTTAAATGGAAAAACCCCACTTGAAAGCAATTCAGGAAACAGGTTCTAGCCATGCTCCTTCCACTTGTGGACCATTTCCTCACCTGGTGCTGTTTTTATCTTATTTGTAGACGATCTAACATCATGTCCAGATATTATCGCTTCTGTAAAGGAGTTTAATAGCATCCGTGGTGAACTTCAGCTGTGGTGTCCGTCCTTCACCAGCAGCAGCAGCAGCATCAGTAGACCAGAATCCATCACCGCCGTGTACTTGAATGTTTCAAAGAACGAATCATCAACTGATCTAGGAAATTATTTGGCTAGCTAGCACTGTTTCTGTGCTTTCCGTGCTACGGACCAACAACTGATTGAAAATATGCATCTTTACCGCTTGTTTTTGAAAAGCACTCTGGTAAATTTAAGAAATGAAAGTAGGTAAGGTGGGTAATCTTAGTTTAAACACCAACAGGTAAATCGTGACATTAAACAAGTGTGTCTTAAAGCCGTTAGAAAATGTCCAGGTTCAGTGCCCCCTAGAGGTAGTGTCAATTAAAACAAGGAGGATGTGCTCATTTTTTAAAGACGAAACAAACGTTCTTTTGCAGCCAACCTGAACAAGCTAGCGTGTGATATTTCATACGAGGGCAGCAAATCACCAGAAAGACAGAGACAA
Organism: Macroramphosus scolopax; assembly: GCA_901007825.1. Classification (NCBI taxonomy): domain Eukaryota; kingdom Metazoa; phylum Chordata; class Actinopteri; order Syngnathiformes; family Centriscidae; genus Macroramphosus; species Macroramphosus scolopax. Next base: position 18,534 of record CAAKHC010016301.1, on the reverse strand, counting down.
GGAAATGCTAACTTCCTTACCACGAGCTGAGCCGGAGGGCGAAGCTCTCAGTTTATCAGTTGATACACTCACCTACGGTTACAAACTTTGAATAGCGACTGAAAGAGTGAGATCGCTGCCAGGGCCGCTGCTCCCTAATGCTGCTACAGTATAACAAAGCTCCAGGGCTAATGTAGCTTTCCATTTTCCCGGCCACCGTCGGGTGAAGAGCACCAGAGAAAGATAGACCTTTAACTTCATGAGTACAGGTTCAACTCTGGTGAAGATGTTACAAAACAGCGCTGGCATCTTCAGGCTAAAATTACTCCCTTACAAATGATCCCTTTTTCAGATCAATTTAGGAGATTGTTTTCGCACCGCCCCCGTGGAAAAGTGAGGGTCATCGCCCGCTTGTGGTGTCACCAGCACATAAAAAGCTGCAGACATAATTGCCCTGTTCAGGTCTGCAGTAGGTGCAGCCGTGTCCTCTACCCCGCCTGCCCTCGCCCCCGATCCATCCTGTGCCAGATTCACAGTGATCAGGGTCAGCGCCAGGCCACCGGACTACCTGCCAAGCTGACTCTAAGTACCGTCATAGACACTCGCCCCTGCCACCGCCAGTCCTGACTCGACTGTCACACCCGCTCTGCGCTCCAACTATCAGGCCCTCGCCAGGGATTGGATAATGCTTGAACCCCCCGCCCCCGTCTCCCACCTGTTTCCAGCCTGTAAGCTATGACCCTGTGGTGAATAAGTGTGCTTGTAGGTGTGCGTGTGTGGATGGCTAGACTGTTATATTCACTCTTCAGGATTGCTAACTGCTGGTTTATCGTGCTTGCCTTGTAGAAACAGTAAGAGGAAGGTTTCTTATCGGTTTGGGAAAGTCAAGTGATGCCTTGGATGTACAATATTAAGAGGACGTGAGGAGATTTGCTGGAGGTATCCCAGCATCCCCGGTCCTCAGTCGAGGTTCTTTCCTGTCTGTCAGAGAGGGATGTGGAACCACATCACTATGGGTCAGTGGAGACAATTCACCGTCCTCTCTGTGTTTTTAATCACTGTGTGTGACAGTGCGACGCTCTACACACACATGAACAGACCAGTACACAGTCACATTTGTTTTCTGCGTATGTGAAGCTATGGAGAAGATGTAGATCTAACACTGTACCTGGGTCACAGATCACTATGTATGGGGCGTTATGCTTTTTGCTCATAACTCCATGTAAAATGAAGAATGATTTATTTTGTCCTTTTTTTTTTTTCATTATTTGATTGTGTGTATATTGACATTACTGTGTATTTTCTTTTGTTTGCCACAAAATGACCTTTTATATATATAAAAAGAATATATCACAGTATATACAGTATTAAATTAAGCTGTTTTTTTTTTTATTTTAAGAGATCGAACTGGATGTTTGGCATTCGTCAAATTTCTTAACATCAGTTGTGTGTATAAGCTGAACGGTTGTCAAGAGTCTTCAACTCTGCCAGCATCCAATTGTGATACCATTTACAACCACATGGTTTCAATATCCCCGTCTGTCATGTTGGTTTAAAGAAAAACACTCCAGTAAGCGTTTGGTCATTAACCTTACACACACACACACGCACATACACACACACACATACACACACACACACACATACACACACACACACCGGCGGTTTGTCATGGAGAGCACACACACCAATGCTTCGGGATATTCTTAGCAGCTTCGGCACTTTAAACAACTTTACAAGTAGTGCAATTATACAGTGTAGCTCAAGAGGGTTGTGCATATCTTCATGTTCATTTACTCGGATTTTAAAGGTGCATAACAAAGTTTTTTTTTTAATTTCTTTTGTTACTTGCAGCAGGTGCCTCTTGTTTCTCAACGGTAATAAGTCCTTAGTTGCCATCCGTCCACTCACTGCGTTCTTTTTACAGCTGTGACAGTGAAACACAAACCTTAGTGGAATTCATCCAAATGTCAGGTCAACATTGCAAACCAGTCCCATTGACGAGGGTGACTGACTGTGTTGTTTTTGTTTTTCTTTGGGTTGAAGTCATCATAAGCTCAAGTTAAATATGTCAGGGAAAGAAAAAAAAAAAAAAAAAAGCAAAGGAACCGTAATCATTTTGTTTTTCTGATAACCCCACTGTGCTTTGCTTCATTTGTAAACATCTGTACAGCTCCTGGATCTACATTGTATCCTGTTCAGGTATTTTTGTACAAATAAGGGACTGTTATATTCTCTGTTTATTGGAAATTAGAATAAAAGACAACATTGCTATAAACCAAACCGCTGCCCTGGTGGTGCATTATTCCAATGCTAATATTTCCGTGCATAAGGCCCTTAAAACATAAAGTCTTGTGAGTTCTTAAGCCTGGTCAGCCTCTGAAATCCTTTTTAAAAAACACAATATTTGCTTGCATTTCATTAATGGCCTTTGCTTCGGTTGGTGGTTGGGCCCCGATCTCTGACCCTGGAGCCATCAGGTAAGACGGCATACCCAGCTGATCGTGAAGTACCAAGACTGAACACTGTAAAAATCTTCAAATTTGAATACACATCAAAATGAACATGATGTCATGTCATTACACCGTTACTACTTATTGATGTGCAACGAGACAGCATGAAGGAACCCAGTAAAACCTGCTGTAAATCACCTTCAGTGAATAGAGATGATGCATTCAATGCACATGATAGAGACACTGATGGGACTGAAAAGATGAGGGAACGTACATAAGTGGAGACGTTGAAAACTTCCCATCAAGAATCAGGAGAGAGAAAAGTGATTCAATAGAGGAAACAGTTTGTACATTTACTTCTAATAGAGTTCAGCGCTCATCCCGAGGACGGCTGATTGTGTTTAATTTGATAAGTTATATTGTACAGTCTTGCATGACCTGACTCAAATAACCTTTGCTGGTTGCCATCTGTGTAAAAATGTGCGGAGGGCGCCCTCGTGTGGTCGGGACAGGTTGAACCTGCTGCAGCAGGGAGTCTAAATAATTCTTAAGGGGTTGAATCAGGTACATACAAACACAAACACATTACATATTCTTTGTGGTTTTCTTATTCCACGTGACATTTGATTGGACAGCGAGAGCTTGAAAGCAGATATTTCACTAAGCAAGCCTGTTAGTTGGCAACTTATATTACTTGATGGATGGATGCAAAACATTACTTCCAGCTTATAATGTACCTTTATCAGCTGTATGAGAAAAAAGGAGAGGAGAAACTATTGTTCCCATAAAGGAAGTTACCCTGAAGAAGGGCCACGACAGAGGCCTCAACAGCTTTCAACCAGCTCGACCTGATCGGGTCATTTCACAGTGGAACTCGTCAGCTCCCTCTTGTGGACGAGCAGTGTACTGCACCACTGTTTCTGAAGGTGGAGTCACTGAACATCCGAGTGTCTGTAGAAATCACTGATCCATGTGAAGTGTCAGACATCTGGCTGAAGACTGAGTGAATGTATAAGTAGCAAGTGGAGTTTCTTCATCTTTACTCTTTTATATGTAAATAGTATTATTATGACGGATGATTGAAGGTAAATATCATCAATGTGATAGTGGATACCCCGATAATGATCTATCATCTGACATCGTTTCAGATTTGCTTTTTTAACTTTCAAATATCAGTAATATTTTTGGTTTAAAAAACAATTATCAAGCGTGACAGTCTGATCCACAAATAACCAATATATATTTGATATATTATATACATATTCCATATATGTATATATATAGCTGTACATGTGCCATCATGTCAGCGAGGTCCTCCAGTGATGAAACTCTGAAGGGGGAAACTGTTTCCGATCTATCTTTGTCCAAACTCGATAGAACGTTAAAACACAAAATGAAACACAAAAGACAAAAAGGAAACATAATCTGAAACAACAAGTGTGTTCATTATGTTTAATTTCCAAATAACTGATGGCAAAATGAGAATATTTACAAGAAAATATGATCTGTACAAAGAAATATACATGCAAAAGGTAAAAAATAAAATCATAAAACAAACATTTCATTTATGGAACAAGTAAAACTGGAAGCACGTGACAAAAAAACAAAAAAAAAAGACAAACGACAAGAGCTAGAAATGCACTCGCATAGTGCAAAACTCAATATACAAAATGTTTTTTTGCTATGTTGAATGGACCTATCCCAGGTGTGAATGGGTTCTTCACGGGCCATGCTACACCCCCCCCCCAACAAGCTCGGTGAAGATTAACGGCTTGGATAATTTTTTTTTTTGCTTATTCTGCGAAACAAACACACACAAGCACAAACAACACACAAGCCGAAGGTAAAACAAAACCTCGTCGGTGGAAGTAACGAAAACCTTAACTGAGGAATCCAGTTCAAGTTTCCTCGTGTTTAACGGCCCTGCACACCTTTGTGAAATAAATAAGAAGGTAACGGAGGACAGTGATTTCTGTTCCTGGGATGAACCGGATGTGAAGGTGATTAAAGTGGAGTCAGCAGACGTTCTCATCAAACCACAAAATCAATGATTAGTTAGTTGCCCTTGTTGGGGCAGTTGTTTCTACAGAAAAGGGATGTATGAAGGAGACATTTTGGCAACTGCAACGCTCCGTTCTGTGAGTCACAAGAGGAACTTTGTTCTCTAAAAACCCTCTGCATTCTTAATAAAGATAAAATAAACTAATCTTGTTCTTTCACTAGTGTAAACAAACAAAATGTACATGGCCATATTATACTTAACTCTGTGAAACATGATCACAATAAAACATTTTTATTAAGTACTATAAAGCTAGCAACTTTGGTGTACCAATACTACACAGGCATACAGTACAAAAAGTCTTGAAATCAAACCATCGTATGATTGTAGATTGAGACCGGGAACGTCAGCCTGGCCTGGAAGTCCGAACACTCAAGAGACCAAATAAACACAAACTACCAGCAGTGCTTGCAGTACCAAGTACATGCTTTTTCTCTAGATTTATTACAGATACAACAGATGTCTTCATAAATAGTTGCATAAAATGTGAAAGCTGCAACATTGCACATGATAATCAAACATAACATACAATGAGTGCATTTACAGTAATTTGTCCTCCTCCGCCTCCACATTCACACATTCTGATTGGCCACCGCCGCCGCCGCCGCTCAGCACAGTCGCCGTTTCCTGCGTCCGGAACGCGGGAGACCACTGTGAATGTGAGGGGAAAGAAGGCAGCTCCAGTCTATATACAAGGTAAGGCTTAAACATCTCATATCTGCGTAACACACATTTTGTTCTAGGAAAAGCAAACAATGAATGTCTGTTGTTTCTTCTCGGATTGGACAGTGCAGCATCGTTACTCGCGACATGGTCATCATGGTATCTTAGATAAGGTACGTTATGTAAGCGCAGCAGTCAAAAAGATCTGATCGGACGTATAAATGTCTCAATAAAGTCAAGAAGCGCGGTCACTGTCTCCGGGATCGAGTGTCTGGAGAGTCCAACGCGGCACAGACACTTGCAACTGTTCGTCATTTTCTACATCTTTTCTATTTTCTTGGAAACTAGAGACAGAACTTTTCCTTTCTACGCATTGTTTTCTATAAGAAAGGGGCGACCGCTTCGAGTAACAGCTTAGTGTAAAAGAGCAACAAAAAAAACACTCAATGTCTCCGCTCCTCTCGCGACGAGAGAGGATGGCAGTTTGCTCTCCGCACGGTCACGAGCTGTGTTGGCGTCACTTTCTCCAGAAAGCTCTGCGCCTGTGCAGTGGCGTCAAGGCTCCAATTCATCGGCTCCTCTTACAGCCTTGAACTCTTTTGATAAGGAAAATAAATTACTTTTTACTGATTTTTTTTTTATTTATTTAATTTTTTTTTTTTTACATTTTTTGTTAACTTAACTCTAAAAATGTGTTTTGAGTGGAAACCAGCAAGCAGCAGTAGACGAGGGCATCCATGATGTGGTGTGATAAGAGCTCCGATGGGCCGGAGAGCTCAGCACGCGTGAATGTAAAAAGGTGAAAAGGACAACAGGACTTTTTTGTGAATCAACATTCTGTGAAAGAGGATGAGATCAGCGTACGTTATTCTCCTTCCGTTTACATCTCGACATCTAGCAGCTGGATTCCAGACGAGCCTGCAGCCCTGCAGCCTCTGAACTGCACAACAAACTGAAACATCTCCAATATTTCCTGCTTGTTCTTCTCGGTCAGGCTGGCCGGGCAGCCCAGGCTGCGGTCGGGTGTACAGTTGTGAATCTCTTCTCGGGCCTCAAACCTGGGGCTGCAAGCGACTCTGGATGAAGCTCCTGACTCCCCCGATGGGCCGGGCGTCAGTCTGATGTTTCCTCCTGTCTATGAAGGAGATGAGGCGGGACGTGTCCAGGCAGCATTCTGCTCTGGAGCGAGCGTCGTCCGGGCCGGCCTGCAGCCACGGCTCCTGGAGACAAAGCCCAGACGGAGGCCTCCTGCCTGGGTCTGTCCTCAGAAGCAGGCAGACAAAATCCCGGGCCGCCTGGCTGACGCCCTGGAAGTAATCCCTGGGAAAGCTGAAGTCCAGCCGGCAGATGTTCAAGCAGGTCTCCTCTGCGCTCTCATCGAGGAAGGGGGAAGCGCCGCTCAGCAGCACGTAGGTCACCACGCCCAGGCTCCACATGTCGGAGGTCAGCGACACCGGCTCTCCTAGGACCAATTCTGGGGAGGCAAACTCGGGGCTGCCCAGCAGCGGGTGGATGTAGTGGGCACTGTTGAGCTGGACAGCATCGCCGAAGTCTGTAAGTTTGACTGTTGGCTGGCCGCTGGAGCTGTGAGACAGGAGCAGGTTCTCAGGCTGCGGGAAGAGCAAAGAAGAGAGAGTATAGTGTCACTTAATAAATGAACGATAATAGGTAGTTCTTTCCATACAACACGTGCTGACTTGGCTCGGCGTGAATATCAGTCATGATAATAAATAAGATGGATGGATGAAGGAGGAACGACCTACTTTTATGTCCAGATGTACTATCCTGCTGTTGTGCAGGTAGTGTAAAGCTTCTAAAACGTCCCGCAGGTAACCGGCCACTTTCTCCTCCGTCAAATTCCCCCAGCTTATAATGTAGTCCAGCAGGCGGCCTTGGTCAGCCCTGGGGGGCACAAAGCACAACATGGAAGGTTTATCATGGCTCGTCAAGGTAATAAGCCGTGTGTGTGTGTTAAACTGCTCTGTGCTCACATCTCCAGGATCAGGACGTAGCTGCTGGGGGTCTCATACGTGTCGATCAGGCTGACTATGTGGGGGTGTTGGAGTCGCTGGAGCAGATTGAGTTCCTGAGTCACCCGGTCCCTCCTCATCAGCTTCTTGTTCACCTGCTTCACCGCTACAGTACGTTTGGTACCCCGGTGATCGCAACGCTTGACAACAGAGAAGCGACCCCTGAATGAACAGAAGAACATTTACCAAGTCAACTTATATCAGTGAGATCAGGGGGAAACACTAACACGTCAGATGTTTTATCAGGGGTGAGATTCTTTTACCTGCCCAGTTCAACCACCTCGCTGTAGTGAGAGTCGAAGTTGTCCTTCCAGCTCACTCTGACCCCGTCAGTGGACACATCTGAGACGGCACAGGCAGTCGTGTTAGAGACACTTAGTGGCGGCGTTATCAATCAGATCAGCTGTAATCGTAAGTTGCATCGCTGCGCTCTCACCCAACACTCTGAGGCTAGCTGACGACGTGACGCTGCCCAGCTCGTTGGTGGCGACACAAGTGTAGACACCATCGTCCTCAGACGCAACGCCGATTATCCGCAGGGTTGCTTCGCCGGTATCACTGAAACAAAGTTGTCGGCCATCTTTGAATACAATTTATAGTCCGAGAACAATACTCATGTGAATAAGTCTAGCCGTTATACTCTGGCTGTGCTCTCCTACCTGTAGGCGATGCTGAAGTGTCCATTGTTGGTGAGGTTGCTCTGGTTGGGTCCCCTCCAGGTGACCGTGGCCCGGGGTCGACCACAGGCCTTACACCGGAGGGTGACGCTCTCCCCGTTGTCACACGTCACGTCACTCAGAGGGACGAGGAACTCTGGAGGAACTGAGGGGGAAGATGATCTCGGTCAACTTTTTAATTGTAGTAATTCTTGATAAATGCAGTGATGGTACAGAAACACTCTGTTGTGGTGTTGCTAACTACAGAAACACTCACCATCGTAGATGTAGTTGGGATTTAGAAGCTGGAAAGAGAGAAAAAAAAAGGTTAAATGATTAATTGCAAAAGTGTTCCAGCAGCAGCAGTTTCCTGAGGAGCTCTGATCAACTCACCTTTACAGAAACTTTATTGGCGAGGCCGTCTCTGGACTTCCTGTAACCATTTTCCAGCTTGGTCTCTTTCTTTGCTTCCTTCTCCTTTTTCTCAGATTTCTTACGGATGCGCAGGGTCGTATGCCAGGAGGACGACTTCCTACTGGGACACAAAACGGCTCCATAAGTTTGACCAGTAGCTTGAGAGTAGTCGATATAAAAGTATTTCACAAGCTCTTACTTGATTGATCCCTCAGGGCAGTCGGGGACGACGGCTGACGTGTGTCCGAGCACGAATCCGGGGATCCAGCCCTCGGCGGCGGGACCCTGCTCCGTAGCTGCTCTGAAAACCAGGAACATGTTTTGCTGGTTGCTGGCCAAGATCTGGACCACCTCGCCCTGAGTTACGCTGATCTCATCCTCCTTCACGGCCATGTAGTCCTGGGTCACCAACATGGTGGATACGCTACTGCTGCTGCTACTTTCACTCTGCACCGCAAGGAAGAAGTGAGAGTGGTGAGTACAACCTTAAACTGTGGATGAGTTTTTACAACGTTGACTCATTAGAGCTGAGCTGATGCTACACTCCTACGGAGAATATGAATCTAGTTTAGATGAAAGAGAATGAGAACCGGGACAGAAGAGGCCGAAACAGAAGAACGACCCAGAAGATAATCAGTGAAAACATCGACTGTCCACGTGATGCAGTCGTCAGAAAGGATTAGAGTGCAGAGGAAGAAGGACTAACAAGGATTCATTATTTTCCTCTTGGAAAAAAAAAGGACTGGATGAAGAAAGGTTGGAATAAGATGATTTTTCTTTCACTCGTCTTTACTCTGGAGCTCCGGGCAAAGACGAGAGGAGGAGCGTTAGGTTCAATGAAAGGACATATCAAGTACGTTTGTAGAGGAACTACAAACGTCGGAGGTTAGTTGCAGGAAAAGTACCACACCATGGAGACAGCAGGAGTTGAAGGACGGCCAAGAGGAAGACAGGTGTTAGTAAAAGCTTTGTTAGAGTTAAGAAATCAAGAGACAGCCTTGATGGGGAATCACTGAGAGGCAGAACGGGCTCCACTAGAGAAGTTAGGAACCGTCAACTGTTGCTAGAGACCTACATGTCTTCAGAGATCGGCCAAGCTAGAGAGGATGAGGCTGGAGAGCAGTGAAAGTTGATGCGTAGTAGTGGACAGATTAGTAGTGCTGGCTGCAGCAGGACAGAAGAGACAGGACAGAGCAGGCCTCCCTCTGCCTCTGTGTTAGTCGGAGCAGCACCAGGCAGCAGGTAGAGGTCTTACCCCGTTACTCTGTGTGGACTGGATGGATTGCTCGCTGGCCGATGAGCAGGTACTCATGCGGTCGGCCTCTTTGCTGTGTGTGGAGTGTCTGTGGGTTTGACTTTGGCTCCCAGAGCCTGTCTGGTTTGAGTTCTGACGGACCGGACTCTCTCCTGCTTCTCCGGGGAAGGTGAATGATCCGGGCCGGCTAGCCGGAGAGCCCGGCATTGAGCTCCAGAATCCAGACCCAGACTTCTGTCCTGGGCTGGGAGGAGGAGGAGGGAGGACATCCTTGCTAAAGGCGGGGGTGGCCAAGGGGGCGGCCATAGGGGACACAGCTCCAGGCCGCGGTTTGGATTTGGGTGTGGAGGGCAAAGGCCCAACTGTGGCACAGGGAATATGAGCTACAGTGCTGGCGGGGGTCTGTGCTCGGTCCTCTGGGGTCTGGATGGGGCGCTTACCCTGAGGGCTACCCCCTGGAGGGAGCAGGGGAGGAGGGACAAGACGAGGGGTTGAACCTGGATCACAAGCGATTAAATACTGACACCTCTTTCATTTTACCGACAGAGCACATTGTGACTCCTACCTGACATCTTGTTGGGGCCGTCCGGGTCGGCACCAGGGTGGTGGCGTAGGGGCTGCGGAAGGCGGGAAGGCTGGGGGATCCTGGATGGTCGACGGGAGCCACCCTGGGTTCCTATAGGGATGGAGCTAGCTTGGGAATTTCCTGCTCCGACACCAGGCGCACTACTGCCTCCTCCCGGAGCTCCTGTGCTGGGTACACAGGACACGCTGCTCGCCCCGACATGGTTCCTCTGATACTCCATTGGTGAGGTCAGAGCTGTGATAAAGAGAAACAAGAGGGGTCTCATTCAGCTAGGCACTCTTGCTGCTAACATGTCCTCTGTGTGTGTGTGTGTGTGTGTCAGCATACCATTGAGGAAGTTGCGTTGGCTCTCCAGCATCTGGCCGATCTGGAGAGTCCAGACCTCCCGCACGCCTGGGTGGGAGGAGTGAAGCACGAAAGACTCCACGGTGGCATTCGTCAGTCGGCAAGTGAGAATGAACTTGCAGGGATCACTTTCTACGTTCTCCTCCAGACCCAAACAGCTTACCTGGAACCAAGTGACATTAAAAGAGTGTAACACAAAAACTTATAGCACATCTCGTCCTGTGTCCTCTCTTATATCCTTTACCTTGATGCTGTTCTTATAGAGGAAGCCAGGCAGGGAGAACCCTTTCTTCTTGTCAAGGGGCTCACTGAAGATGACCAGCTGCTCAAAGAGGAAGACTCTCCTCTCCTTCATCCGGCCAAGCACACTGCTCTCTGCGTCAGTCACCATGAACGTGTCCTGCAGCAAAAGGCGACCCTGAGCCACGATCTTCCCCTGGAGAGGAAGACGAACCAGAAGATGGGAGTGTCAGATGTGAGAAGGGAAACAGACGAGACGACAAGCCATCAATGACATAATCTTTATGTTGATTAAAAGCTCTTGTGTTGTCTTACGTCAAATCCCTGAAGCCGGCCGACATTCATCATATCATTGCACCTTTTTGGCACGATGCACATGACCTCCACTGCTTTCTGTAAAGGCCACACATGTTAGTGAGATTGCTACACATGATTGTGTTGATTGTAAGTGCTGCATCCCTCGTCTTACCTCCAGCTCCATCGACTCCAGGCCAGCCTTTTTAGAGTGTTTCAGGAAATCCTAAAACAAATAAAACAATGTGTCAGAGAGTCTAGGGATGGACATGTATAGACTCTGGATGCCAAATGTTCAGATCACAAGAGTCCTTGAGGACAATAAACAGCTGCTGGAGCTCTGGCGCCCCCTGCTGTACGGTAGCAGACCAACCTTGAGCAGCAGCTGGTACTTCATGATCCTCTGAACTGGTTTAATGAGTAAGTCAGTGATCTGCAGCCTGTGGTCAAGCCGCTGCTTCATGTCCTACACAGGGTCAAAGGTCAAAAGTCATTAAAAACATCTGATAGCTACGGTGTCTCTCATAATGCTTGACTTTTTGTTTGGTTAAATAAGTACATACCTCAAAGTAGGTATCGATGTACTCTGAAACAATGTGCTCAGACTTTGGCTTGTTTTGACAATAAACAACGTACATGTTCAGTCTCCGTTCCTGGAAACAAACAGCACACACAAATATAAGACGACCAAGTGTGTACAAATGTGAGAGAACGTACGCGGGAGACGGAATTAACTTGAGGCGAACCTGTTTGAGAAACAGCGGTCCCAGTCGGTCGGGGTCCTCCAAACATTTCTCCAACTCCCCCAGGAAGAACCTGAGGTAAACAGAGGGGAGGAGGTGAGCGCATCATACCAGTGAATCTGATCAGAGGAAGCTCTGTATTCTTCTGCTACGTACTCTTTGTGCCAGTCGTAGATTTGGTGGATGTTGCCGAACACAATTTTGTCTTTCCCCTTCATATCGTCAGGGACGCCCTCCTCCTTCATCCTGCTCATGTAGCCCTGGAAACATACAAACACATTGTGAACACTGGTGTAGTTTCTGAGACATTTTCCAAGATAAGGGGATGACTACATCCTAATTAGGTAAAGAGTCCTGACTTGATTGGAAATAAGCAAACGTTGCAACATCCGTCAAACAGTACAACAGATTTATAGTTCTGCGTTGTCTCAAGGTCGATACGACGCTGGTGTGTGCTGCTGTTGCTGCATCACTCTGCGATTGCACCGCCAGTAACACTAGTTGACGGTAAGGTTTCTATGCAACTGTGTTAAGGTCCTTTCATACTACCAATGGTGGCTGAGGTGGAGCGAGTCATTTTGTAGTTGTAAACATTGAACAACAGTCACATTTACTAAAATTAGTGCAACGCCAAAACAGATGAGATGAGGTACAAGGAGCTACACATCCGCTGACGATGTTTAATCATTGCAGAAGTATAAATCACCACTGCTGTTGAAGCTTCAACTCACCTCCACAACCAAGCTGAGGTCTCTGACATAATCTCTCTCCGTCTCCATCAACTCCAGCAGAATGTGACTTAAGAAAGAGGAAATAAAAAGACATTCGAGTCAAATTCAAGGGAGAATAACAAACAAGATTGTGTGATGGAGAGGAAGTGGACGTACTGTCTTTTCTTGAGGACGCTGGTCCTCCGTTCGTCCATCTCTTCAATGGGGGAGGAGGAGGAGAGGAGGGAGTTATCAGAGGGGTTGAAGGAGGGAGAGCTGCTGTCTCCCTGTTCTACTGACAGCGAGCTGGGTCGGTCCTCCAGAGCCTTCAGAGGGGGAAACACAAGGTGAATGATAGTATGTGGAACTATTAGATTTAATGGAGGGTTTTGGATGCTGATCAAGATAATTGATACATTTGGATAATAAAATTCTGATGGTCTTTGAAGGCCACTGTGTTGATTAAAGATGTACTCAAACTCACTGACATCAAACCAATGACAACATATTTAGATGTGATGCCACATATCAAGCTCGGTGCTTTCCTACCATCTTGCTTTTGACCAGTTCCTCGATGGCGCTCACCAACTCAGCAGCGCTGGGCGTCTCTGAACTGGACGGACGGACCGACAGACGAGAGGAGGTCTGCAGAAAAAAAAACAGGAATAAGAACCAAAAAACTGACACAGCCAAACTAGAAATTCTGCTTCTTGACCGATACAAGTTCTACGCGATCACTCGTCCACAGCAATCCACTCACTTAACTGCCCTCATCTTTGGACCCTTCAGGGTCTGTTTCCACCAGATGCGTTTTTTGCATTGGAGGCGCCCTCGACCTCATTTTAACTGCACTTCTTGTTCCATTGCTAAACAACTTATTCCAGCAATTCTACATATTAACGACAAGTCTATAAGGTCTAGTTTAGGAAACTTGGCTAAAATAATGGAAAGAACTTGTGACATCCCGACAGACACGGCAAAGTCCTTTCACGCTCTTGATTTCAAACATTGACCATGTCGCGTTAATACGTACATAACTGGTATTGATATCATAAAGCGTGACATTGATGAGCTCGGCAGTGTTCTGAACTCACAACTATTTTCAACTGAGCTCTGTCAGCCCAGAACTTCAAAGGATTTGTATAGAAACGAGGCGCTCCAGTGCAGAAGACAACTTGGTGAATAAAGGCCCCTTAACCATCACCTCTTCATCGCTAACATCTACAATAAAGACTCAAATGAGGTCTTCTTTTCCAACTTACAATAGTCTATGTAAAATGAATGGTAAGTCAAATGCCTAATGTTATGGTATGAACACGTTTACTTTCGAGGTCATGCTTTCATTTACGTCAGGATTCATTACAACATTAGCTTTTGTCCAACTTCCTCACTAACTCTTATTATTGGTGAAGGTTATTTTGAGCAAGCAATGACTTCATAAGTATGTTTGTTAAATGTTCAATGCCTTAACCTGAAGAGATCCAAATAGATGTTTGCACCTGTCAAACCCCAAAAGCTTAAAGGACGTAGTTTGAAAAAGAAAGTGAAAAGGGAAAGTTGATGAAATATAGAGTCATAAGAGGTAAAAACATGAGGCTTAAACTGCAGTGAAAGAAGTGAAATAAATGGGGAAAAATGTCAGAAAATGGGAATGGGAAGAAGGTAGAAATAAAGAAGTCTGAGTGAAACTGTTTGTTTTCTGAGGCGGTGAAGAAAGAAAGGATGCTAACAGTGCGAGAATGAAAGAGTTATATGTATGTGCATATATAGATAAATATATATATAGTTCAGGAGACTCTCACCCTTGCTGTGCTGTGCTTCAAGACTTTCCCCAATTAGGTTTTCTGGGTGAGGCTGTGTGCCCTTCTGGCCTCGCCAGCGTTTAATGATGCCAATTACTCGCATGGGTAATGAGGTTCAACGCACAGAGGGTAAATGGGAGATGAGAACGAGCGGGCAGGGGTTGGTGAGCGGGGTGGGGGTCGGGGGATGATGGGAACAAGGAGGAGCTTTTTGAATTTACACCTGTGTGGGAGGTCAGGTCATATTTCGGTTCTCATAGGTTATGACCTGCACATCTTCGGATTTGAATGGACACTTAAATTTTTCTTTTTAAACCTCACTAAGCCAACATCCTCCTCTCAACACGTTACACAGACATGCATGAAAATACTTTGCCATTCAAGCAGGCTTGAGGCATTACAAAAAAATGTGCTTTCAAATTTCGTAGCGGCTGGTGCAAACCAGGCACTAAAGCCTTCTGGTCTGTACGCACATAAAAAAGACGACCTCATCGCCGTCAGGTTACGGCTCAAAGTTACATGCATCCTCGATATCTAAACTTTCCGTAAACGTCTTTGCTGACCCGTCAAACATTACAGCCTTGTGTTGAAGAAACAAGGCAGAAAGTAAAATTCAAAACCAGTGAAATTAAAAAAGATGGAGGGGAAAAAACTCTGCACTAAAGAAAGTAAGGAAAATTTAAGATTTTAAAGTATAGAAATTAGAGCGGAGACAGACAAAGGTTGGAGGAGTTTAAGTCTAAAAAAGGAGGGGATATTCTCGGTTTCTTCCTTTAATATTCTGTTGCAGGAACCAAAAAAGGCTTTAGACATTAGCATTTAAAGCTTAAGAGTAACAAGAGGGGGAAAAAGAGAGAATTGCCTGAGGGAAGAGACAGAGGGGGAAAGATTGGGTCATTTCAGATGGAGAGGTATGGAAACTGAGACAAAGCAAAGACAGGACATAAATCAAGGTAATGCTACAGCATGGCAAACAGCAAACAATACAACCAGGAAACAAAACAAAAGAGAAACAGAAATTAGTGTCAGTCGATTGTCCGCTTTAGTCGAGGAGGAGACTTGGACTACCTGAAACATTTCATTTGCTACTGCTTTAAAGAGAGAGGGGAGAAAAGGATGCAGCATGCCAAGATACAACGTCATTGCATAACAAGAACCAGGGAGACACTGAAAACTGTCAGGAAACGTCCTCCGTGTGCAAGATTAAGACTAGGTAGACTCAAAATCATAACAGCAATGAGAAGAAAGAAAAACTGCATAAGAAGCTTAATTCAACTTTAAAAATGATAATTGATATAAAAGAAGTAAACAAGTGTTTGACTTCAGTTAAATTTGGTTCATGTATTGAATTAGTTGTCCACCTCCAACACCTCTCTCGTCCTCTTTCCCTGCGTCAAAGCCCTCCATGTCCTCACCTTGTCATCCTGTGAGTCTGGCTGCAGCAAGCTGTGCTGCTGGATGGCCATCGGTGGAGGCAGAGGTACGGAGTCAGCACCCTCCTCACCCTCTTCCTCCCCGCAGCTCTGCATGCCTGAAGAACTGGACTTGGACAACGTGCCGCTCGACAGGCCCTCGTTACGAACCCTCTGCAACACACCAATCAAAGACGTTCAATCACAATTCTTTACAAATCAGCACAGGAGCTGCTGAACAGAGCGGTGGTGTCTGCACCTCCTCCACAGTCTCATCCTGAGGCGTGGCGGCACTGTCGTCCGAGTCTTTCTGGGATCCCATCGTCATCTCCCCGCTCTTCCTCACGTCTCGGCTCTTCTTGTGCTTGTGGGCCAGCTTCTTCACGTGGCCGTCTGCCTTGCCGCTGCTGAGGCGGCGTACAGGGCTGGTGAGCCACTTCCGCAAGGTGTTACCTAGAAAATAAACCAAACACTCAGACACACTGCTGATAAAGAGACGATCATTTAAAATCACACAGAAGAAATAGCAATGGAACCTATAGTCTTAGCAAAATGTTGACTATTTTATGAGGTTACAGAGCAGCATTAACAAAGAGCACGTCGTGGCTGACTCTACCTGGTCGCTTTGGCCCTGGTGAAGTGTGGGAGCCGATGCCGTGGCCAGGCTGAAGCGTCGCGGACGACCCCGGCATGATGGAATCATTGCTGCACACTGACAGTGTGTCTGTAAAACAGATCCATCTTATGAGTAAAAGTTTGCCAATATGCTTTCTATTCTTTCCTCAAAAGCATACCCGCCTTACCTTTGTGGTTGTAGATGCCCTCCATCTCCATGGAGGACCGGGAGTGGGCAATGCACAGCATGGCGCACGGCACCAAGCCCTCCTGGGCAGGGCAGCGGTCCGTGGTCCTCACCAGGCACCAGTCTGGCTTGTCGTGGCAGCGTTCGAGAACCTCCACCGTCTGACCACGGCGTACGATAAGCTCATTGCTGTTGCTGGCCATGAAGTCGTGTATCACCACGGTCAGCTCACAGCCACCAGAGAGCTGAGGGAAACAGGAAGGAGGCTGGCAGTGAGGACGTGAGCAGCAATAAGACCTGCTTCCATCGACTGGATACAAGACGCAGTGGCTCACGGTGACGCTTCTGGTCGTGAGGATGTGCATGTGTCTCACCTTATCGCTGTCCAGTGTGTTCTGGGAGGTGCGGGAAGCCAGAGAGATTGTGTCTGGTTGGCTGCTGCCTTCACCCTGACTGTCCAGGTCCTCTCCATCCCTGAAACACAACCAGGATTGATTTTAGGTTCTATGTTTGTTTTATTATGCAAGTAGAAAACACAAATGTGGTTTATTAAAAGTTATAATACCAAATTAATTTGTCACCAACTCACCTTCGGCCCTTCGGGTGCTTGGCTGTGGTTGCTTTGGGAATATGAATCGGTTCCTTGAGCGCCCCCCTCAGGTGAATGGTGCGCTCCTGGATCACCTCCCGGATGTGTTTGATCCAGTCCTGCTTGTTCTCGATGCTGGAGGCCTGTCGTTGGTCATCGGCGGAGGAGATTCAAGGTGTCACAGGTTAGAGTTGTTTGGAAAAAAACTTCCTTTGGAATTCTTGTTTCACTCTGTTTCACAAAAGTCTGAATTCACCCTCTTGTCATCTCTTATCATCCGTCACCTCACTGTGAAGTCATTCCACACACATTCGACTCTATTTGAAGCCTTTTCAAAGAGCAGCGGTTCCCAACCGTCTTTTATCAGACGTTGCTCCACATCCTGGTCAGATTAACTCAAGTAACCCCTCATGTTCCACATGTGCTCCTTTGAAAATACTGATTGTAATTAAGCATGGAAGTGGATAATGTTATAAAAGCATTTTCATGTTATTTGCCGGGTCTGGTCGATCTGTTCGTCAAACTTTTACCCTCCCAGAGTTGTTAATCTAGAGCGATGATAAGAGATGTTAAGAGCTTGTGGTTTCAAACTTGTGTGAAGTTGCTGAGGGCTGTGTTGTGGGATATTTTGTACTCACCATGGCTCCATGTTTGGATCCCTGACTTAGCTTTAAATTTAAAATATGAAATAGAGAATTTCACTGGTTTGGTTTTAGAAGATGTACAGGACATTTTTTATGTTGATAAAATGGATTGACATGATAAAAAACATACAACACTGATAATCCACCTTGACAGAGTAGCCCGATTATATGTGTAGCAGACTGTAATGGATGGTGTGTGTGTGTGTGTTAACATGTGAGGTTAGTAATGAGACACACTTTATTTACAATGCACATACCACATGACTGCTTCCCAGCGGTTAGTTTATTAGTTAACAAGTATTATAGAGTTGTAACGCTCAGAGGGAAATGTGTTTTGGCTTCATGCTGTTCCAACAGCTGACACAAATTTGAATCCATCTGTGACAATATTCGGCAGGACGACAGACAAAGGAGGTTTCAAAAAATTACACCCCAAAACCAAAAGAAATTGATGTCTGCACTTGCAACGCTGGTTGAATCATTAGAAAGCTGAGAGAGGAAAGAGGGCTGCTTGTCACTTTGATATCGTGGCACGCAGCCAGGATGGGGGATTGTGGGCGTTCAGAAGTTGAAATCGGTGTCAGCCGTGTTGGTGGAAGCATGTCAGCCCACAGAGAGCATTAGAGATACAAACATCCACAGAGAACACAGCCCCAGATATACAGATGTGCCTGTGTTTGTTAACAGATAGAACAAAGCAGAAACTAAGCAGAGGACAGAGGTTGGCAGAGAGAGAGAGCGAGAGAGAGAGAGAGAGAGAGAGAGAGAGAGAGAGAGAGAGAGAGAGAGAGAGAGAGAGAGAGAGAGAGAGAGAGAGAGAGAGAGAGAGAGAGAGAGAGAGAGAGAGAGAGAGAGAGA
>CAAKHC010016298.1:0-11556 GCA_901007825.1 Macroramphosus scolopax | reverse complement strand
GTCGTACCAGGGGTCGTACCCGGGGTCGTACCCGGGGTCGTCCCGGGGTCGTACCAGGGGTCGTACCAGGGGTCGTACCCGGGGTCGTACCAGGGGTCGTATCAGGGGTCGTACCCGGGGTCGTACCCGGGGTCGTACCCGGGGTCGTACCCGGGGTCGTACCAGGGGTCGCACCCGGGGTCGCACCCGGGGTCGCACCCGGGGTCGCACCCGGGGTCGTACCCGGGGTCGCACCCGGGGTCGCACCCGGGGTCGCACCCGGGGTCGCGTTCACAGAGCGAATAACAACCGCTAACAGCATGACATTTGTGCCAGAATGTGAGTAAATATGTGCTGTAGCTCAACTTCAGTGGGATTATTCCAAATAGCTCTAAATGAAATGGATCATTTAAATCAAGAGGGAGCCAAATATATTTGGTCCTTTAGATCTTAGTGATTAATTGACCTGACTACAGTTTTCCATTTTGCAGATGCATTGCTGTTATTACTCAAAAGGTGTTGAGGTTTGATGTCCGGCCCTGATATCAAACATGACATGAATCACTTCTCTCTTCATGCCGATACTTTAATTACAAAGCGATTAGAATCCCAGTGTGTGCCCGCTCTATCTTCCTGAGTTGAGGATATCTGTGATGTGTGTGTGAGGTGTCCAACTGTTAACCAGCTCTTTGTCTCCCTGAAGAATCCGAGTTAGGGAGAGGCTTGGCAGGGAGGACGGTCGCCAGAGGAGCCCCGAGCTGGGACATGTTACAGAGGATCCCGCCAACCGCAGACAACTTCAACGCTACAACATGAACCCACAAAGCGTCCAGCAGGTCCACCGTCAGTATCACCCCCAGGCCCAGCTCCCTCGATATGGGCCAACTGGAGGACCAGAAGGTGACGGGTATCCTAGTTATCTGTCCATGGACTCTGGTGCTCCATCCAGACCTGGGCAGCAGCAACCACAGCAGCTCCAAGCAGAGGAGAGCGAGGAGGCCGAGGGTGGGAGGACGGAGGGGCTGCTGAGGAGCAGGAAAGCAGTGCTGCCCTCAGAGATCCGTCGCAGGGAGAGGAGCACCGAGGACCCGCGGAGAGGAAGGGGCGATGAGGAGGTGGTGACCACCAGGGTGCAGGCTGAGAGAGAACATCCTGAAAGACGAGGACACAGAAGTCGAGCCAGGTGGGAGGAAACAGCCGAGCCCTCCAGACACACCGAGCACACCCACACCCATCTGCAAGCAGCAGACACCCGGCCCAGAGGGCGGGACAACGCCATCTACATCCACAAGGGGGTCGCCGCCGCTCACATCCAACCCAGAGCTGCACAAGTCAGCTCAGGAAGCTCCTTCTCCAACACTGCAGCGAACCGCCCTGCATCCGATCCTGTGGGTCCTTGTCAGAGGAAGCTGCAGCACCAGATTCAGGATCCCCAGGAGGTCAGGAAGAGCGACAGCATCAGTAACGGAGAGAGTCACCAGGACAGCCGGGTCACCGTGGCCAGGCTCAGACATTCCTACCTGGAGAGCACGACCCCTCCGACCAGCCGCAGAGCCGAGCTGTAGGTGGAACACACGGCGCCGCTTTCTAGCTGCTGCCGAGTGACTAACAAGCAGCAATAACAACACGGCACAGTGATGCTGTTGCAGCTGTTAGTCTGTAGAAACGGCACTAATCAGCTAACACCGAGCTTCCTCTGATGATTGCTTCCTGCTCTTCATTGGCGCAGTGATTCTTTGGATGGCCAATGAACATGCTTGTGCTTGAAACACTAATAAATGTGCATGTTTCTGCTGTCATACTTTATCAAAAAAAAAACAAGGGTGTGATGAAATAATCATTATTATTTAACACTTCCATTGTTGCCATGCACCCCTCTTTCTTTCTCTCCCTCACACGCTGTATCTTCTCCTTCCTTTGGGTACTCTATCTGCTGCTCCCTCTCCTGTGTGCGCCCCCCCAGTGAGGTGGAGGGGGACGGGGACGCCCCCCGCGGGCTACAAGGCCCCGTGGAGAGGGGAGAGGGACAGGGGGCGCAGGCCCCGGCAGTATATCTATCCAGGGGAGAGTAGAAAGACCTCTGAGAGGTTTAGGACGCAGCCCATCACTTCTGCTGAGCGCCAGGAGACTGATAGGTACTGGTCCGGCCTCGTGACCGCCTCGCCGAGCATGAAGAATGCCGTAAACATATGATCAAGCATGCCGACGAACTCGTTCGTGTCAGTAATTCTAATCATGTCTTGTTGGACTTTGCTGACTTCTTGCTGTCTTGTGTACAATGAATGATTCTATAGAATACACAAGGCCCATAATCACATTACTGCCATGAGTTGAACCGTAGTTTTCTTTCTGCTTGATGTTGCCCCTCACTGTAACCACGTTAGCCAACCAGGAAGCACAGAGGCCAAAGGTCACTGATTGGGCCTCTGCAGTGGTCATCACATGTGACCGTACCGAGGACGCATGAATTGGTCTTTGTTAGTAATCACTCCCGGAGACCACGGACCCGAGCAGACTTCTGTAAAGCCGTCTAATTCTCCAGCTTAGTCCGCTTTACTGCTTATTTTTTTTTTTCTCATTTCTTCTAACACCCGCTGTCACATTTCCAGCATACCATGATCGACTTCTCCCTGAAACCCCTCTCACCTCCTCTATCATCAGACTTCTGTTCCTAACAGCTCGTCAGCCTTTGATAACGATCAGTTATTTATCGTCGACTGGTTTTGCTGATTGTTCTTTTCTCTTCTTGAAGGTCCTGTGTGAGTTCGGACTTTGTTTCCACTGAAGGTAAGAAGTTCTTCTTCTACTTCGTCCTGACTTGCAAAGAATTATTTTAATAGAAATATATAAATAAGTAAATATATTAACAATCTGTATATATTTGAAAATATAACGTAGGTGGACAACAACACTAATATACGGACATGAATAGGTTGCAAGTGCATTTATGTTATATAGATTTTAATATATTATCTCCAATTTTGTAAGTAAGTAAGTAAGTAAAACGTTATTTGTATAGCACCTTTCATGACATGACATGAAGTACATGTGTACTTCTACATGCATCTTTGTGCACATGAAGTAAAACTAAAGATCATGAATTGCTGCAGTTTCTGTGCTGGTTTAGTGGTTGTTAGCGTAGCTGTTGATGACCGATGCAGTCGCTCGGCATCGGGCGTATTAGCAGCTGGAACACTGACAGCAGTGAAAGTGCTGCAGTTCTGTGTGCTGCTGACGAACCGCGTCGGCAGAAGGCTTTTAGTTTTTATGATGTGATTTTGACTTGTGATCTAATGCTAACAAGGAGCAGGCGGCTCTTTCATGTATCGTGAGGTTCTTCAGAGGGTGAGAATGTCACCAAAAACAAACTCGTAATTCTGAGACGTTCCTCCGGGGTTTCATCGGCTGCTTGTGTTTAATGGTCGGAGCTGATGAGATCACGTTGATGTGAAGAACGTTCACTGCTTCAGTTGAACTGCTGTGCATTGGAAACCTGCTGTGAATCCTGCTCGGAGTCTGTCAGGGTTGTTCTGTGCCAGTCAGTGTCCAACACTTAAAACCAGTGCGGGATACATTCACCAACAAAAACAACGTTGTTAGATAAGGTACATTTAAGGTCAGGATGGAGACCTGGAGGCATCTTCTACCTCGTCATCTCTCTTCTGTTACTACAATCAGCTGTCAGAGGGAGGAAACACCTCCTGTCACTCACAACAACAACAGATATAGAAACCTTCAGAACAAACTTCCAGATAAGAGTCAACCTGCAGCTCACTGCCCTGCTAGTTGGTGTTGGTCCTGCTTGATTAGCCAGCGTTGTTTTGAATGACCGGACGTGCTGTGGCAGCTTTCACGGTCGTCTCCCATCTGGAGTTCCCCCGACCGGCTGCTAGTTTTCATGCCAAAAGACAGACGGACAAACAAACCAATCCCGGAACTTCCTTTGAGGAGGTAAAACTTGAGGCGTATTTCTTATTCTTCTGCATGCATCCAGTCAGCTATGATGCTCTCAGCTGGTGGAGTTGCCCGTGATAGAAGAGGGTCGATCTCCTTAGTGCACTTCTAGTTATTTTTACTCGTATCATATATAATTTGTCTCGCTCTCTGTATGGTTGCGTGTTTGGTTCATGTTGTTTTTGTTCCTGCTCCTTTTATTGTCAGTTTATATTCAATTCAATAAAAAAAAGAAAACAAAACAAAACACAACTTATGTGATTAACTTTAGAGTTCAAGCCAGCCACATGAAGGAATGGATGCGAGGTCAGAGGTCAACGGATTCTTTTTCTAAGTTCGTATTGTTTGAACATGAAGGCACAACAACATTCACAGTAGCAGCTCCGCTGAGGGCACACCAGCTCATCTGCTTCTTATAAGCACACTCAGCTTGTTGCAGACGGAGATCAGAGGGAAGCCGAGCTCAGCATGGCCGCGTCAATCAAAGGGAATAGTTGCTTGGTGATGTCATGTCATATGTGTTGCAGCATGTGTTTGCCTGCAGCCATGCTGCAACACATACCGAGCTCCTCGTAGTCTTCCTGGTGACGCCGGTCACATGTTGGTGGTTTATCTTAGTTCCCAGCTATGAAGCCAGAAGAGGTTGATGAACGTATTGATGATGAAGTAAACACAGCGATGGTGATCAGATGATCATATTCAATCTGATGTCAACATATTTCCTCAATAAAAGTCAGTTTAAACATCAGTAATGCTTCTTCGTCCCCACCAGCTGGAGGTGTGTGTGTCTGCGTGTGTGATTGACAGCTGCTGCCAGTGTCGAGACTGAAGAAAACAAAGTAGGAGAACTGCTGCAGCTGCGTGTCCTGAATGCTGCGGTGCTTGCAGGGATTTTTCAGATTTTGCTGAAGCAGCTGATAAACTCTGAAACCCAAAAACTGACGTTAGCTGTGAGCTTTTCCCTGGTGGATGTTTGTCTGGTGGATGTTTCAACAAGGACACGTGTGTTGATGTTTGTTAGTTCAATGAAACTCCAGCAGGACAGCTGTCGTCGGTTGTTGTTCAGACTGTTGTTGTCCGTCGGTGCGACCGCCTGCTGTCTGTGATGGAACCACGTGTTGTTGTTCAGTGTTTGACTGGATCTGTTGCATCAAGTTCTCGAGCTACGTAGACAGATAGAGTCTCTACTGGACCTTTTTTAATTGCATTTCGAAGTACCCCGGGGATTTGATGATGCTCTGCCGTGCACAGGCCAAGATT
This sequence comes from Macroramphosus scolopax, assembly GCA_901007825.1. Classification (NCBI taxonomy): domain Eukaryota; kingdom Metazoa; phylum Chordata; class Actinopteri; order Syngnathiformes; family Centriscidae; genus Macroramphosus; species Macroramphosus scolopax. Next base: position 6,363 of record CAAKHC010016298.1, on the reverse strand, counting down.
ATTCACACGCACAGTTTTAGCATTTTGAATCATCTTTATGGATCCAAACAGAACAGGAATGAACATAATCAGCTCTAATTACATTCAGTCACAAGTCATGGGACTAAACAAGAACAGAGAAGAAATGAAGTGGTCAAATATCAAATGTTTTTATGGAGATGAAGCGATACAGATGTTTTCCACATTAATGAATAAGTCACATTTGCGTACTTCTGTATTATTATTGTGGTATTTTCTACTTGTTACTCAGCAGATCAGATAAACATTTCCCACAATGCAACTAATGCTGGGACGTCTCTTCATTAGAGTCCTATATCTCAAGCTGAGGTATCACTGCAGTTGATGTCTGTGCCTCCATGTTGGTCCAGATCTCCTGTCTTTATGCCTCCTTCCTTCTCCCTCCTCTCTTTAGCTGACGAGGAGAAGCTCGATGAGCGGGCCAAGCTGAGCGTGGCAGCCAAGCGCTCCCTCTTCAAGGTGAGCTTCACTTCCCACCTGCTTCCCCTCGTCGCTTTGGCAACATGTGAACAGGTGGTGAGAGCATCTCCTGTAAGTCAGCTGATTTTGTTCTGGTTGGAGTCTGAACACGGAGCTCAGAAATACCTTTCCAATCACATCACAGCTTCTCTCGTCACCGTGAGCCAGCTCAGAACCTGAAATATCCATGAACACATCGACCCGACCGCTCTCTGTGGTCCTGTTTGAGCATTTCCAGAGTTTGATAACAGACGTTATCTTAAAGCGCTCCATCATCTGTATGTTATTACATTAATCATCAGACATTAATGTGCTGCAGGAGCCAGTTCATACGACCTCACTAGAACAGCGTCAGCTCTCCTCTGGGATCCTCCTAATGTTGTTAATGTGAGGTGAAATATTCCTTTAATTTATAATGACTTTACATTATCACCCCAACCGTCCCATCCAGGAGCTGGAGAGGAATATTGGTGGTGGAGCTCCTAAACCTCGGTCCAGGAATGCTGCTGTGGACAGGAGGCTAAGACGGACACAGGACCGGTCCAGAACTCAGCCAGTCACCACCGAGGAGGTCGTCATCGCCGCCACGTAGGTCCCCCAACTGGAAGTCTTCGGAACTAAGAGTCTTTGCTTAATTTAAATGTTTGGAAATACACTTAACCTGCTCTGTCGCACAAAGTTAGATCAGGTGCATCTAGTGAGGAGCTTGAGCCAAGAGAGGACAGAGATAAGACAGAACACACAGACCCAGAATGAGGCTCAGAACTCAGTCAGTCAGTGGTGACTGAAATACTCTAATCCTAATTAAAAATACCATCACAACAATGTGAAAATAATTTTAATAATAATAGTTTTACAGGCGAAAATTGAAATTCTTACTTAAGTAAAAGTACAGAAAAATGTTTTTATTATGTTTTAATTTATTATATCAGGGTCCAGGGTAAACTCAGCCATAATTAATAACATTAGTTTAATAGTGTTTCATTTCAGTTCTCGTCTGGGACACAAAAACAAGGTTCAACATGTGGAGTCGTGAGCTTCAGCCGCTGGTGGTGGAAGTATTCTTCAGTGTCTCCCAGCAGGGCTCCATGTTCACCTCAGCAAAGCTATTTGAGTAATGTTATATGCTGCAAACATCTAATTTAACACTCTTAATGAGGCAAACTACTCTTTAAATGTTTGAAACCTTTAACAAGCTCTTGGATGTGCCAACATCTCCTTACTTCATCAACCTCAAGCATCACTTCATCACCTTTGCTGTTCTGGATGTAGTTCAAACTTGTATTTCTGTGTGAAATTCTTACTGAATTCTGAAATTAAACTCTGGTTTGAGTCTTCAGCCGTCTCGCTGAGCCCCTGAGACAGTTAGAGGTCACCTGTTTCATTCCCTCTGACACCTTTATGTGTGTGTGTGTGTGTCTGCTTCCCTGTCCGTCATTACTTCAGCCTCCCCACTCACGAGCCTCAGACCGTTCACTCTGCTGTAGCACGCGTCTCTAGCCCCACCCTAGGGTGCAGCTCCCTCCCACAGAACAGGTACACTGCATATGCGTGTGTACGAGTGGTCAAACTAACATGATTGATTCCTACTACAGAGAGTTAAACTCTCACAGGTGATGTGTTCAGTGGTTTTACTAATGGAAAGTCCGAACTGTGTTTCTGAGGTTTTGGTGCCCTCCGGTGGGGTCACAGGAAACTGCAGGACCTTGACAGACATAATGACATGACATTTACTGTGTGTCATAGTTGTGTCTGTTGTTGGAATGACTCATCCTGCATGTGTGATATCAAGCTGCATCAGCTCCATAACTCTTCCTGTTATATGCAGCATGTTCTATTCTACCGTACATTAGCTTATCACAAGTCTCCATTTCTTCTATCTCTTCGTCTCTTGGGTGTCATCCTCTCCCTCAGCTTGCGGGCGTCCTCGCAGCGCACCGCTGCCGTGCGGGAGCAGGTACAGGAGACCCGTCAGGTTCAGGAAACCCGGGAGGTTCAGGTCCCGAAGCCATCAGCGATGGAAGGGAAGGAGCAGAGTCAGGGACCGGAGGAACCGGACCTCTGCACTCTCAGCCTGGCGGAGAAGATGGCACTGTTCAACCGGCTGGCTCAGCCTCCCACCAGGGTGACCCGCACCAGGGGGGACACACGGCAGCGCAGGAACAACACTCGCTACCAGACACAACCCATCACACTGGGAGACATGGAGCAGGTGGGGCGGCAGCAGGAATATCATCTATACGTTGTTAGGATAACTTACCACCTTCATTCTGACTCAGTACTTTTCATGTTTGACAGGGTGTACTAGTCATCCTGCCGAGTGTCTCCTCTCTGTACAGACGTTTAAAAAGTTGTAATGTGAATATTAATGTCTGGAAGCAGCGTAGAGACGTTCATCATATGTTGAAGATTATCCAATTTTAGCATGTTTAACTTAAAATGAAGTGTGTACCTGACGACACGTCGATCTGTAGACCCTGAATCAAATGAGACGGAGTCCTTTAGTAAAGTAACCAGTTCCTGTTATCAAAGTAGAACATATCTGTAGCGTGTGCGTGTTTCTGCTCCAGGAGATCTCAGACATAGACAGCTGGGATGAACAGGAGCTCTGTGAGAGTCCGGTAGATCACCGACAAGTAAGGTTCCTCTGAACAGTCATCCTGCACTTGGCCGGGCGCTTCCCAGAAACGACCGTGTATATCTGTGATCGTCCCGTGATGTGTGTGTGGCACCTCGTCGTCGGCCCACTGTCTGCTGTGTGATCTCATCATGGATCGGTGCATGGCCCTGCTTCTGAGTGAGCTGCGAGTCGCCGCCCCCGCTGTGTCAGCAAGGCAGCTATGATGTGTCGGACGGATGATGTTTCCTCCAGACTCAGAGCCTGAAAGACGCCCGTGTGTCGGTGGTAGAGGAGAGAACAAAAGCACTTCATCTCTTCACCTCCAACACAGACTGAAAGCAGCTATTTGTCATCCGCTTGTTGGGAACCAGCAGCTGTTTGTTTCAGGAAGTGGAAGCAAGTTCAGTATTTTGAAAGGTTTTTTGTCCTTTCCATGGATGTAAACTGTTGCTTCTCATTCATTACTCAGCAGAACTGTCAGGTTGGTTCACAGATCTGAACTGTAGATGAATGTATCGACTGTCTTTAGGCTACATTTGGATGCACTGGGTGTCGGGGAGAGTTGGCATGGCTTTGTGATGTGGGTTCAGGCTGACCACTGAGATATGCTGCCCTTTGATGCTCAGGAAGTGCAGTGAGTCAGGCAGGCTGTGATTAGTCAGCATGATTCTCTGCAATTTTGTGTGTGTGTGTGCAGTCTGCCGGTGCCGGTTCTCAGCCTCTGTGACCCACTTCTGTCCTCGTCTGCATCTCTTTTTACCTACATAGCTTCAAAATGATTCGGGCTCTAAGTTCAGACTCCTCCAACCGTCGTCGTCATCCTCCGCTCTGAAAGCAGGAAGCACCGTATCCACTGACCACGCAGGAGACATCCACATCACCAGGGCGCCCGCCCGGGTGGGGGCCGCCCCTCCCAGCTCCGACAGGTCTCTGCCACCTTGCCACCCAGATGACCCGGCCTGGAGGTCTCAGGACCCCACTGACCACCAGAGGCATCCTTACAGCATCATGACCAATGTTGAGGAGGGAGCCTATCTGGGAGGAGGCAAGAGAAGACTGCCCTCTCCTGAGGGGGCGGTCAGGCAGGCTGCTCTTCCCCAGCCCCACACTGGAAGAGAGAGGAGGGAGGAAGAGGAGGAGGAGCAGTGGCGGGTCAGAGGGTGGGTAGATGGAACCACACAGAGCTCAGAGAGCCACATGTTGCAGGAGAGGCAGGAGCAGGGAGGCCACCTGAGGGAGGAGGTCCTTCATCCCGACAGCCGGAGGAGCAGGACCCTCAGTGGAGGTAAGAAGAGAAGCGACGGTTTCTCCTGTTTCAGGTTCATAACTTCTCCTAAGGCTGCTGATTTGATGTGCACTGAATGTGATGTATTAATCTTTGAGAAACGTTTGTATACAAATTATTACTGAGTATGTTTATTATAGAGTAGAACTTCATCAGGCTTTGACACTGGAGAAAACAACACTGGTATTTAGATGATGCTGTTCGTCTGCTTCATGCACGGTCCTTCATATATAATACATACAATAGTGATGTTAGCGTTGTCATTTTGGAATGTTCACATTTAGCTCGGCATTAAAAAATCTGACTTTTCATCGCATCCATTGTGGTCCCTGTTGATAAGAGGTTGTGGGATGTTTGCCGTCTGTAATCTATCTTCTTCTGCCAATTGCCAAAAACATCATGCTAACGTGCTAATTAAGGCAAACACGGCCAACAGTTTTATACCTGCAGAACAACGTCATGTTTGTGTATAAACAGCAGATTGTAACACGTTAAACTAAGATGGTAAACATATCTGCTTCCACCTGTACTGTCACATTTACAACTAAATTTAAATGTTTTATTGGGAAAAAGGCAAAAGGAGTTTTGAGGTGATTCAATAGTTGTGGGATGTTGTTTAACTTCTGACAGAACAGGAACGAGCCCGATGCCGGACTGCTGGATTGAGATCGGATAGAATTGTTTTAAAAGGTCAGAATAGACACGGCAATGAATTCCATTGAAAAGTCAACAACAACGTCTCATTCAGCCACGTTTTCACCGTCAGTTGAGTCGTCTCGGCTTTGTTGCACCGATCGTCAGACGAACCACCGACTGCAACCGGTCGTCGTCGGTTAGTGGAGTCGTGACAGAGTTGAAAGCAGCGTGGATGAACAGACAAAGAGCAGGCAGCAGATCTTCAACAGGAGGCAGCCGGTGGTTCTGCAGAGCAGCGTGGGCTATCTGATTACAGCTGTGGCAGGAAGCTTAGAATTGTGAATTATGTGCGTGTTGTTTCTCACCGCTGATGGAGCCTCTCGGTCAGCCTGGATGATGTTCACTCTCACGCTGGTTCGTGCTGCTTTAGTATCCACTCAGAACAGGATGTTCTTTAATGCAGAGATCCTTTGTCCTGGAATATTGTTACTTACAAGGGGAATTCCTTGACTGGAAACTTGACGTGCATCATTTGAAATGACAGTTTGACAGTAAAACAGCAGAATGTACCTTTAAAGCAGGTCCCTTATTTACTGCATTGCACCTTTTCTTATCAGAGAACAGTATTTGGAGCCTGTTGGAGTTGATTGAAGCCTCTGTGGGAGCCTTTTTATGAAGCTGTTAGTATTGATTTTGCTCCCTGACCCTCCCCCCCCGTGTGTCCATCTCCTGCAGAGCTGCCGGAGCCGGCTGTGGTGACATCCAGAGCAGCGTCTGGTTCACCCAGGAGTGTGCGTCAGCCGTCGGTGGCGGACACACAGGTGGACGACGGCGGACACGCAGGCGGCCTGGATCAGCCCGAGCAGGGAGAAGACCTGAGTGACATGATGACGGCCAGACACGTTTCCATCAAAGAGAGGTGAGCCCGGTGCTGTGAGGAGCAGCTGATCTCAGACCGACGTTTACTTTAGAGTCTGCACCCGTTAGTTGGAGTTACTCTGTGAAAGACTGTTTGTAAGTAAATACATTTAATCTGAATACAGTTTTCAAAATAAAGACATCACATAGTTAAACAGTTTTTACCCACAATCCCCACGAAAAGAGTAAAATGCCCAAAAACTATAATTACATTAATCTGTTTTTCACTGCGTTTTAATTTCCCTGGGATTGAGTCAGATTAACTACAGTAGCTGAGTTGATTGTATTAAAGGAACATGACACCCACAGGGCGACTCGGAGGTGTTTCTGAGACAGATGATAAGAGGAGGATTAAATAAACACAGTGGTTGATTGAAGGATCAGTTCATGGTGGTTTGGTTCTTTATGGGATTTGTTGACAAAGAGA
>CAAKHC010016297.1:6565-52281 GCA_901007825.1 Macroramphosus scolopax | reverse complement strand
ACAGGAGGATAAAGACGGAGACTCTCTTTGATGCACATTGTGGTGTAAGGAATCTTATTGAGGTCCTCCCTAAACAGAGACACAGGGTTAATGATCAATATTCAACACTAAAGTGGAGGTCAGGTCACCCGAACCAGCCCATGACTTGCATTTTGAAATGTTGTTTCCGTGTGAGCCTACCACTCCAGAGTGTCCCTCCCTGCAAGGGCTTGAATGATCTCCTCCCTGCAGATCTTCTGGTGTTCTGGGTGGTTCGCCAGACAGTAGAGAATAAAAGAGATGCCGCTGGCCGTGGTGTCATGGCCCTCAAACATGAAGGTGTCCACTTCTGCTCGTATATCTTCGTTCGACAGCCCCTTCTGGTTTTCATCCTTCAGTTGAAGTAAAAGAAAAATACATTAAGACCATCAGCACCACAGAAAGCACAAACGACCCTGTCAAGCTGTGCCGGCTGGACCTGGTTTGATTTGACTTCAGTTCACTCCACTTTTAAAATCGTGTCCAAAGCAGTGTGTTACCATAGCTACGCAGTAATGTCAACTTGTAACTTAGAATTAGAACATATGTTGTTCACTATGAAGTGTCAGAGTAAGACTAAACGGACGGGCTTAAAACAAAAGCTAAACGATGTTCAACTCCACTGTAATCCAGTAGATTCATTGATAGTGTTGCAAACAGATTTATTATTTCCTGGTACCATAGCAGAATAAGGTATGCAGTGAGTTGGAAACCTGGACATGCCCATGCACATTGGAAGAAGCTGCAGGCAGTTGGCCCCAGCTTGGTAATGTTTATAGCAAACAGACGATTAATACGGCCGACACTGATGTGGAGTCATAACAATGACTGACTATCAGATTGTGCAATTCTGAGAACTGAGCGTGTTGCAGCAAGTGTCACACAACATACTCTTGCAAAGAGAAGGATGTCCAGGAAGTCCAGGTTTCTCTTGGTCTGGATTTGGTCCAGCCGATTCTCCTCCTTTAGTGCTTCTCTTCTCTTTCTTATGACTTCCTCTTCCAAAAAATTAGATGAGTCACTATATGCACTCTTACGATACTATACAGTGACAAATATTCACCTTTACACTGATCCAATGATCCAATTCAGGGCCACTTAGTTGTTTGTCTTACCTGTATGACGGTGAGCAACCTTGCATGCTTTCCTGTGTCTATAGCCATGAGGGCTGAGGTAGAAAATAAGATCGTTGTGGTACGGAAACGTCCTGAGCCGAAGACTCACCAGATCACTGAGCTCATATACTGCCTCAATGTACGTGTTTGTCCCACTGAAACGAGAACAAGAGACTTTTACTTAACAATTAGATGTGTGCCGCTCACAGTGAGGGCAGCTGAAGAAATAAAAACAACTTTTTCACAACATTTAGTAGAAGAGAAACTGTGAGGGGTTCGTGTTGACTGACCTCTCGGTCTGACAGTTGCTGTCGTAACTGAAGGCACACATCATAATGCTGTCCAGCGCCATGAGGCTCACGTGTTCAAACAATTCAAAGGACTCGCCGGTGGTGGCATAACATTCCCATTTGTCCTGTGACAGACAATATGACACCTCTGCAGGATATACACTACTTTTGTTCATTCGTTGTTATTAACATACCAGCATAGTTTGAGCTGAATTGGACATCAATTTTACGTAGGGCTTCAATATGTCGTGATGGAAACCTGGCGTCAGGAGCCGTCTGTGGTGGAACCATTTCTGACCTTGTAACAACAACAAACCTTCTCCTGAAGACAGAAACAGACACGTAGTGAGTAACTACCACTGAGGAAATCAGTAGTTACTCATTCGAATGCTGCACAAGAACGGCCATGGTGTTTTACCAATCCAAGATTTGAAGAAAGGATACATCACATCATCTTTCGGCTCTGTAAGTTAACAAAAAAGCAGACATTTTGTTATACACCGACTAAACTGGTCTAAAGGTTTATCAGTGGAGCTGAAAACAATCACTCACCAGTCGTGGTCAGGAGTGTTTTCACATAATTTGGATGGTGCATGTCGAGGAAGCACACAAAGGGACCAAACCACAAGGGTAAAGCATAAGGGTACTGCTTTCCCCATTCCAGCATCATTTCATGGTCAGTCCCATCTTGTTTAAACTGCAAGAAAATCCCAGCACACAAACTTGAGCACATTTATCAAACCAGCAGCTTACAGGCTGCGTCAGTATTTTTTACACCCATGGATCTGAGTTTTTAGGTGCCATTTGTTTGCCTTTCTTTCCACAGGACTATGCCAAAATGCACAATGTACATATTTACAGTATTTACAGTATTTTACAGTATTTTTATTTTCTACAGTATTTTATATTATCATTGCACTCTGCACTCACATTGCACATTGCACTCTGTTGTCTTTATTTGCACTGTGTTGCCTGTTACTTGTCCTGTCGTTGTCTTTTGTTTTTGTTGCACCGTGGTTTGAGTGAGGAACGTAATTTCATCCCTATGTATGTCTGACATTTATAGGTGTGACAAATAAAGAACCTTGAAACCTTGAAAACCTTGAAAAGGCAGATTCATTAAATTCGAGTGTGTCACATTTTGCCTGGAGCCATATCAAATATGTCTCTCACATAGATTCAAATGTGCATGCAATGGATGCCTCTGAATCATTTACCTCCAGTATATGTCCAAAAAGCCAGTGCGCCGGTGGTCCTGGAAATGCTTCAAGTTTTCGTAAGCGATCCCTTTTTCTTATGACCGCGATTGATAACTTATAGACAACGGCAACAAGGCAAAGCAGGGCAAACAAGTGATGCACAGGACAGGTCTCTTGAAGCTGTCGGAAAGCTTCAGTTATCATTATTCCTTCGATGTCTGCGCCACGCAGGAGGAAAACTATTCTGAAGAAAAAAAAAGCAAGCGCGATAAATAAAGTATATACCTACCTGTGACGTATTCAACAGTGGGCGGGGATTCGCCCAGGCACGCGGATACATTTTAATACTATTAGTAAACAGCACTGTTTGCTCTAACATCCAATCGATCCACGATCTATAACCTGCAATGTAAACATTCTTATCCCTGCTATAGAAACAGAGATCAGAGGCCAAAACACTTTGGGTCTTGATGACCTGACTTCAAAACGTATCCATGGCTACAGCTTAAGCAGCGGTCTGTGATTTTTGGAAAGAAAGAGCATATTGATGTATAATGATATAAGTAAGTTGTTGGGCAAAACGCTGCCAATGTGCAAGTAGAAAAGCCATAAGGAGACAATTAACTGTGTGTCCTCCAGTACAACACATGAGGGGGATTTCCTGTCTCCAAGAACCAGGCAGATAAGATGCAGCCAGCGTGGACGTCTGCACATGAAGTTAAGTAAATGCACCAAACATAGATGGGAGTAAGTGGTAGGGGGAATCGAAATCTAATTGCTTAAAATAACCATCAAAACCAAAACCAACAGAGCAAAAAATAATTATATGCTCTCGTTCAGTCCATTTCTCTGGACTCCATTAGTGCTGCCTGCGACCAGCGCGGGTATTCTCCCAACCAGACTCACTAATCCTCTATACAATTACGACCAATCACTCTGGAGGTAGAAAATGCGCCTCAATGAATCCTCATTTTAAATTAAATTAGTATTGATAAGGAATTTGGGAGTCTTTATCTGAATTATTATAATCTAAATGCTTCCATATCTGTAATACTGTGTTTGTACAGAACTGAAACGAAATAATACTACAGTTAAAACAAACTGGGAATAGATATATCTCCCAGGTCTGTCCCAGGACTGCCTCTCGTCGTGGTGTTTGGAAACAGAGGCAGAGTGAGCGCTCTTCGCGGGTTCTCCTCTCATCCGTGCCATGCAGGCACGCGGGTTTCGCTTCTCTGCCTGGGATTTGATTGTTGTGTCTCTGTGATCCGAGGAAAGTTCCTGTCACAGTGAAATTTCTCCCATTTAATTCTCACACTGAAGAACCATGGCAGACGCAGAAGGGGACAAGCTGTACAAGGCGGAATACGCCAAAAGCGGCCGTGCGTCCTGCAAGAAGTGCAAAGAGAACATAGCTAAAGACTCGCTGAGGATGGCTATCATGGTGCAGGTAACGTCGAGTGGCTCATTCACTCTGAAGAAACCTGCTAACATAGCTAGCTTAACTTGCGATGCTACCAAAGAGCTAGCGTTTTAAAACTTACAAAATTAGGCTTGGCTTTTTATCTGTATATACTGCGTGTTATCGGAGTCATTGCATAACGTTTTTGTGTATTTATATCCTGTTTCAAGTGTGTAAGGCCCTAGTTAGCATTTAAATGGCTGACATTGCCTATTCAGTCTTGTTCACTAAGAGCTGTTGAGCTTTAATTCTCTGTCGCATTCCGATATTGAAAGACGGAAGTGCTCACTGTTCAACAGCATCTTGGTTTGATTTAGACTCGTGTTGATGTTATCTTATCTGAAGTTAACCCACACCATGAATGTTAAAATCTCAATTACTAAAATTACTTAAAATCTGAGGGCTTGTAAATTTAATTTCATTTAATTGCCACATTTCAATGTCATCTTATTAAATATGTAATCAGTCATCAGTCTAAGTATGAGACTGTTTACATTGGTCTCATATTGGTAAGTACTTTCATTCTCCCTCAAAGTATTATAATGTTGCTTTTGCTTTTGTCAAACAAACAAGGAGACTATTAGCTACCTGAGCAAACCGTAAACACAGGTTGCTATCATCATTTCTTATTGAACAATTTCTCCTGAGCAGCCTTGATATTACATTAGTCTGTTTTGAAATATCATAAATAAAAGATATTGAATTCACCTCACTTGGCCAGCAGTACTCATGTTTAACTCCCAGGAAGATGTTTCTTCTGAGCTTCATGTTCATCAGTCTGATCCCTTGCTGCATTATCTCACTGTTTACATCTGATGCTTCCTTTCGCCATTGGTTCAACATTTTGTGACAATGAACCTTTCCTCTTTGCTTCTTATCTTGCAGTCCCCCATGTTTGATGGGAAGGTCCCCCACTGGCACCACTTTTCTTGCTTCTGGCAGAGGGCAGCAGCTCAGTCAACTAACGACATTGCTGGGTTGTCTGACCTCCGCTGGGACGACCAGGAAAAGGTCAAGAAGGCCATTGAAACTGGAGGAGCGGTTGGAGGTCAGTACACGACCATTGGCTTTCGACTTAAATCTTAGAGCCCTGGTGAAATATAATGATGCACACATTTTGTCTAGTCTCTGTATTGTCCCACTGTGCCTTCACGGAAGAGGTACTTCACCTCAGGGCGCCAGCTCCGAGAAGACTGAGAGAACTAAGCTAACTAGATAAAATGTTGAATTCATATACACTGGCGGTATGAACATGCATACTTGCTCCTAGATTGCGACCGGTTGATTTGAAAGGGAAACAATTCTTCTTGTAGGAAAAGGTGACCAGAAGGGTGGAGCCAAAGGGGAAAAGACACTGAATGACTTTGCGGTGGAATACGCCAAGTCAAACCGCAGCACTTGCAAAGGCTGTGAGCAGAAAATAGAAAAGGTTTGTAGCACAACTTGTGATAATTATTTCATGACAGATTGTTCACATATTGATAGCCTGTGAAAAATACATTGATATGACGCTTTTATATGAAACCCTATGAATTCTCGATTGATCATGAAAGATGTATTTGTGTGTCCCTGAGGTTTTTCTCTCATTCTCTCTTTCAGGATCAGATTCGTGTTTCAAAGAAAACTGTGGACCCAGAAAAGCCCCAGCTGGGTCTGATCGACCGCTGGTACCACACAGCGTGTTTCGTGAGCCGCAGGGAGGAGCTGGCCTTCAAGCCCGACTACACCGGCGCCCAGCTGAAGGGTTTCAAAGCGCTACGAGCTGAAGACCAGGGGGAGCTTAAGAAGAGGCTCCCTGCTGTCAAATCCGAAGGGTGAGAGGAAGAAAGGATTTTACTGTACTGTATAGCATTGTGGTATAAAACAGTACATTTACGTAAATATTGTTAAGAAACCTGGCATTTTGATATTTATAGTATTCAGTGTTGAATTCAAGATGTTTAGGACTTGTGTCTGGTCATGTCTGGTGTTTGTTTACGACAGCCAGACCCCCTCGATCATCACCACCATTAGCATTTTAAGTGTTTCTGGCTCTCGCTGTGCTGCAGCACAAGAAGATAACAACACACTAAGCCTGTTGTTCCTTAACTTAGCCTATCATTGTTCATGCAGAATTATTTTTAAAAAATGGAAAAGAAAATTCTTTTGAACATATTTGCTCTTACAGGAAGCGTAAATCTGATGAGGTGGATGGAGTGTCAAAGAAACAGAAGAAGGAGGAGGAAGAGGAGAAGAAAAAACTGGAAGAGCAGTTGAAGGTAGCTTTTATTCCTTTTTATTTCCTTGTTTTTCACTGAACATCTCGATGTATCAACAAAACGAAAGCGGTTTGGTTACTGCTCTTAAATGCACATTGTGCAGAAACTAATGACACCTAGTGGTGAAGTTGCAGATTGCAACCCCTCCCCGTTCTCATGTCTCTGAGTGTTTTTTTTATGCATCCACAGAACCAAAGCCAGCTGATCTGGGGAATTAAAGACAAGCTGAAGAAGTTTTGTTCAACGAATGATATGAAGGAGCTTCTGATTGCAAACAGCCAGGAGGTTCCCTCTGGAGAGTCCAACGTGAGCAGCTCTTCTCTTGACTCGACTCTCTTCACTTGGCCACTTTTACTTTCTCTTCTGCTAATTGGCAGTAAACAAACACTGTCAGTATGTAGATCATATTAAATTTAGTTGGGAAAGTATTCATAACATGTTGATGGAGAAGGTGACCTTAATTCATTAAATTGATTTAAATCTCTTACTGTAATATTCAATGTGTTCCTGTAACATCTGCTTCTGTCACAGTCACTGTTTCATGGCTTTTTTTAATTGACAGGTTGTCGACAGCTTGGCTGACGGCATGGCTTTTGGTGCTCTTGAGGCCTGTAATGAGTGCAATGGCCAGCTGGTGTTCAAGGGCGATGCTTATTACTGTACAGGGGACATCTCGGCCTGGACAAAGTGCACGTTCAAAACCGGAACACCCATTCGAAGTGACTGGGTCATCCCTAAGGTAGGGCTCCTCATCGCAGTACTCTTGCTCACGATTAAAACAGCTAAGCAGCAATTTATCTTAAACTACCAGCTTCAAAACCATGTTGATGGTGTCCTGTAAGCAAAGGTAGCTGTACAACCATCAGTGGTGAAAACACAGTTTATATTTAACTCGCTTCTTGTTTCAGGAATTCCATGAGGTTCCCTTCCTGAAAAAATTCAAGTTTAAGCGACAGGACAGGTCGTATCCCAAGTCGGCTCCCAGTCAAACCCTCACTGCAGTGAAAGCAGAGCCTCTAGCCAGTGCATCCAGTGCCCACGCTGAGCCCCTGCCAGAGGGAGGAACCCCGGGTGAGTTACTATCCTGCAATTACTGAAATATTATAACCCAATAGCATCTCTTACTGTGTCTGCATGCTGAGCTTGTGATTTGATTCAAATGCTGCTTTGACATTTAAATCTCATTTTCATCTTATATTACCAAGAATTATATTAAATTACTTACTTGAATGAAACACAACTTTATTGTTCTAAGTGGTTTGAATACAAAGCCTACGATGTTATCAACATGTATCCAACAGACAAACCTCTGACTGGTATGAAACTACTGTCTGTGGGCAAACTGTCCAAGAACAAGGACGATCTAAAGGCTGCTGTCGAGGAGCTGGGTGGAAAGATTACCGGCACAGCTAACAAGGCCTCTCTGTGCGTCAGCTCAAAGAGTGAGTAACCAATCAATGAATTGATGATTGATAGCATGGTCCGATTTAAAAGGCTAATAAATACATTTTGGGCACGTGTGTACTATTTTGTTCTTTCATCCCACAGAGGAAGTGGAGAAGATGAGTAAGAAAATGGAAGAAGTGAGGGAGGCTGGTGTGCGTGTGGTCTCTGAAGATTTCCTCTCAGACATCAAGTCTTCGGGCAAAGGACTCCAGGAACTCTTCTCCCTGCATGCGATTTCACCCTGGGGTGCAGAGGTGAAAGTTGAGGCTCCGGCTCCGTCCGTGGCCTCCAAGTCTGGGACGGTGGCTACCAAGAGCACAGGCAGGGTGAAGGAGGAAGGTAAAGAATGCAAACGTTGTCGTTTATGGAGTTTTTAGAATGAAGAATCCGCATTTTGTTTGATCTAAGTGGTCCGTCAAATGTCTTCACGACAGGTGGCAGCAAAGCCAAGAAGATGAAACTCACCGTCAAAGGAGGAGCTGCTGTGGATCCAGATTCAGGTAGCCACGATTAGCTCACAATGAAAAAGAATGTGTCTTTTATTATTATGTTCCTGAACTTGATTGATGATATTGATTTCTCAGGTCTGGAGAACAGCGCTCACGTCCTGGAACAGAGTGGGAAAATGTACAGTGCTACATTGGGTCTTGTGGACATCGTCAGAGGGACTAACTCCTACTATAAACTGCAGTTGCTGGAGGACGACGTACAGAAAAGGTCATTTCTGTTTTTCTTTATTATTTTGAGGTGATGCAATTCACAGACGAATACTTGATTGACTCTTTGATTCTAACCGTGCGGTACGATGCTGCCTTTGTTTCTAGTTTCCCTCCTTGTTTGCCTCACCGAGTCTTTCCGTAGACTGACTCCTGTATGTCTGTTATTTGTTTGCAGGTACTGGGTGTTCAGGTCATGGGGCAGAGTTGGCACCACCATCGGAGGCAACAAGCTGGACAAATTTCCTGACAAGAACTGTGCCCTGGACAACTTCCTGACTGTGTACAAGGAAAAGACGGGAAATACCTGGAGCTGCTCCAACTTCACCAAATACCCCAATAAGTTTTACCCACTGGAGATTGACTATGGACAGGTACAAACAAACAAACACGCACACAAAACATGGAAGGACACATCTGACTGTTTCTGTCCATGACTGGATTTTGTTCCTGTGTTCTAATTGTTTCTCTGAGCAGGATGAGGAGGCAGTGAAGAGGCTGACTGCCAGTGCCGGCACCAAGTCCAAGCTGGTCAAACCGGTCCAGGAACTCATCAAAATGATATTTGATGTGGAGAGCATGAAGAAGGCCATGGTGGAGTTCGAGGTAAAGATCATCAAGACGGTTTAGAGAGCTGATTTTTTAATTTTTTTTACATTAAGTAATCAATTACTCGTCTTATAATTAATGATTTACTCTGTTTTGATGTCTATAGATTGACCTACAGAAGATGCCACTCGGAAAGCTGAGTAAAAGGCAAATCCAGAGTGCGTATGCTCTCCTCACTGAAGTACAGCAGGTCAGTAGATGATGCCTTTCTGTTGCAACAAACAATCAGACCTTTGGACAATGTCAACATGACTCTCAATCTATTTATAAAAAACTGCATTTTTTTTTCTTCTTGATTCAGGCTGTGTCCGATTGTTCGCCTGAGGCTCAGGTACTGGATCTCTCCAATCGCTTCTACACCCTGATACCTCACGACTTCGGCATGAAGAAACCTCCACTGCTCAGCAGCCTGGACTACATTCAAGTAAAGGACACTTGTACTCTGCAATGTTTTTGTTTTGGGTTGAAAATCATCCTGCACAGAAGGATTTATAACATCTGCATATGTTACTGTTCAGGCTAAAGTTCAGATGTTGGACAACCTGTTGGACATTGAAGTGGCTTACAGCCTGCTGAGAGGAGGAGCCCAGGACGATGAGAGTGATCCCATCGACATCAACTATGAGAAACTCAAAACCGTTATTGAGGTCAGGAATTTATCTGGTGCATGTTGTAGTTTCATCATCATAGATAATGTGCATGCATGCTTGTACCCCGTTGTTCCCTTGAATAAATGTTCACCTTAAAGATTTTTTGATGTGTTCTATTTCGCAGGTTGTTGACAAGAACACAAGAGAGGCTGAGATCATTACTGAATATGTGAAGAACACTCACGCTGCCACACACAACACTTACACGCTGGAAGTGCAAGAAGTAAGAAAGAATTTTAATCTGTTTGTGATCGCTGGATTTTAAAAAGCCAATCAATCTCATTACCAACTGCCTGTGTTTAGATCTTTAAAATTAATCGTGAGGGAGAACGCCAGCGGTACCGCCCCTTCGAGGAGCTCCACAATCGGCAGCTACTGTGGCACGGCTCCCGCAACACCAATTACGCTGGTATCTTATCTCAGGGTCTTCGCATTGCCCCTCCAGAGGCCCCAGTGGTGAGTTCTTGTCGTGGGGAACCAGTAGATCCTTCTAGGTTTGTTCTCCATAATCATTGTCATCTGCTCTTGTTCAATTCTGTATTAAATTGCTGTTTACTTCATTTATCTCCAGACTGGCTACATGTTCGGCAAAGGTGTGTATTTCGCTGACATGGTGTCCAAGAGTGCAAACTACTGTCACACCTCCCAGTCGGACCCTGTCGGCCTTCTACTGCTCGCCGAGGTTGCCCTTGGAAACATGTAAGTGACTCTCGTGACATCTTGAAAAATCAATATCTCAAACTTTTTTCTTTTTTTTTTTAATATAATGATGATGAAATAAATCCATACGTTCCAATTTTTTAATGCAGGCATGAGTTGAAAAAGGCCTCCCACATCACAAAGTTACCGAAGGGCAAGCACAGTGTTAAAGGTGAGAAACACTTTGAATCACTGCAGATTTTGTTGTTAAATGTCTTATGAACAGTGAAAAGTGTTTTGCTTTCTAGTGTTTTTTTCATGTTGCTCTTATTCATTAATATTAATAAAAAAACTTAAATTTTGTTCTCTTTGCAGGTGTGGGTCGAACTGCTCCTGATTCGAGTTCCACTGTCACCTTAGACGGGGTTCAAGTGCCTTCGGGAAAAGGAACCAACACAAACATTGATGACACAAGTCTTCTGTACAACGAGTATCCTTTATCACTCATCTCCTGGTCCATGAAGTTGATGATGATTCTGCAAAATGGCCTCAAATGCTTTTCTACTTTGCTGTATAATTTACATAGGAATGTGCAGAAACCAAAGTTATGGAGAATGTTCTTAGAATTTGAGTGATTAATGCATGATTAATGATTAATGATTAATGCAACATTTAAACTTTGGGATATATATTACTATTATAGATTGAATATGTCGGATCACATCTGGAGATGTGTATTCTGGTGCTCAATCAGAACATGCATTTGAAACCTTTGTGTGACTTGTTCTGTATTTTCCTTGGTCGTGTTTATTATTCCCTAACAGTCTCTCCTCCAGATACATTGTGTACGATGTAGCACAGGTACACATGAAGTACCTCCTGAAGATCAAGTTCAACTACCAGTCATCGCTGTGGTGAGGGCGGCGGTGTCAGAACCCCTCTTCAGTGAGAACCTGAGCCGCTTCTCCACTGCATGGTACCGACTCCACTTCTCTCGCTTTTGGTACCACGACTTCTTTCCCTCTGCATATTGTAGCCCCTCAGTTGTCTGGTTGTCATAACAATGTCGCTTGAAACTGGCATGACATCTTCAACGCGGCACTGAAATTGTGTGGAGTGGAGTGGAGCCGACCATGCCGTGGAGACGTAGCTGAGGACCAGTGTTACATTCAAATGCCCGGGCTTCATTCTCTGCAGCAGAAGATGTTTGGCAAAGGAGTTCTACTATAAGAGGCTTTACAACGGTTATTTGGAAAACGTCTAGTCACTTTACTGCATTTTCATCCTGTTTACTAGCTGACAGCCTCACTTAGTTTTGCATTAGGTAATTGCATACCTACCAATAAACCTGGAGGTAGCAGCTCAATGCATGAGTTGACATATACACTGCATACTACACGGAGAAGTTTTTGTTCTAGAAATAAAATGTTTGTAGTTTTCTGTCTCACATAATATCTTGAAATTGAGATGGCTGTCATTTCTTTTATCCTTTATTAAACATGTAGTTAAACGAGGAATAGATCTGTAAGCTCAGTTTTGATTTGTGACCAGTCTGCAGACAGTGTTTATATTTTGCTAGGCTTCTCTACTGTACAAGCTTTGACATGTACATACTTACTTTGTTGTTTGTCCCTCAATCTGACTTTCATCCCGAAAAATGGAAAATACTGAAAAAACTGTGGTTAATGTTCATTCCAAGTATTCTGTAAAAGGATCCACTGCGATGTGATGTGGTAATTCCTTGTTGTTGTTTTTTTGTTCTTTTCTTGCTGACTACAAACAAAATAAAACCTTGAAGGTTTCTAAAAAAAATGCCTCTGTTAATTACCGGTGTAGGTTTTAACAGTTTGGGATCTGATTTCAATTTGTGAGTAATTTGTTAATAATTATTTTTATCCAGCGTGTGGAGACCAGGGGTCAGGGTCCGCACTATAAGCTGATGGGCTCATTAAGAAACTTCTAGTACAGGATGGGTGTGTGGGGTAAAGGTTTTACAACCTGTAAAGTATCTAGCTCCCTCTGGCCTTCTTTTGACATTTATTCTTCAATGACAAAAAGCATCAGACACCATGCTGCCAATTAGTAGACATGGAAGGAAATCTGCATCAACAGTAACTGGGATGCGGTGTCCCAGTACTGAGCTCCAGTTTCTGATTATATAACCGGGTTTTCAAGCAATTACCTTTTCAGTTGAGATTAGTGTAGACTTAATTGTATAGGTGACGTGAATAACTCGCTCGCTGTGATAAGGAGTTCGGCCCCTGTTCGTAAATAAAAGGATTTTTATTTCTTAAATCGCCCTCCAGACAGCGTCCCGACCCAGAATGCATTCTGACAAGGTCTTTGAAAAACCGGCGCGGCTAATTCAAGATGGCGGAGATGGACCAGCTGTTAGACGAGAGTGAGTAACAACACGAAACCAAGGAGTTTTGCTTTGGAAACACACGAAGGTCCCGTGGTGGGGAAATCAATATATGCCGCTGAACTACCAATGTTGTTCATTTAATACATATTCTGTGTTTCGGGCTGAGATTATAAAGTCATTTGAGACACAAAGAGACACCGGGCTGTCCAAGTCAGCTAACGCTTGTTAGCACGAGCAGCTAACGACAGCTAATATTGGAGTTGAGCAAGTTACTTTAGCCCTACTGGGTAAACAAATAACGTTAGCTTAGCTACCAGCTAACATCTGCTAGCTTCAGGTCAGTTCAATAATAACAAAATAACTCCCACAGTGCTGCTTTAGCCCAAATACACACGCTAGCCACTGGCTATATGTTTTGCTAAGAATACTTTAGTTTACCGGGACACCTTGCATATTATTCGATCGTTAGTTAACGGTTGTTAACATAAACGTTACATGGTAACGCGCTGTGAAGGTTTCTTTGACAAGGTGCTGAAGGAAAACCGGTTAGTTAAATACTCAAATAGACATTTCCGGCGATGTGAACGTAGTAAATGTAACTAAATAGTATCTAAGGCTTATGACACAGTGTAACGTTAGCTTGTTTAGCACACTTCTGCGATATGATCTGTCCAGTCGATTACCCGTGCTTGACAGCTCAAGCTGGGGATGTAGGCCTAACTATCTGCGCTAGCCTCATTACATCTTCTCTCAAGTTACCTGTTTGTCTACGTTAATATTTAAAGGACACTGCCATAGATGTCAATAATTTGCAAACATTTTCTTGGTGTAGCTAATACTAAAGCATTAAATTAGTTTCTAACTGAACGAAATACAATCATTTGACGATATATCATTGCATCATCTTATTGTTGTTATGTGTAACACTTGTATATCTAATGTAACATATATTATCATCTCCCTTTAGGCTCTTCAGCAGAGGCTCTTGTCAGTCTAAAAGGTTTGTGGGCGGTTTCTTTATCAATGTAACTGTACATTGTTTGGCACTGTCTGTAAGTACTTGTGCTGGAAACAGTTGCAAATGCCTTGTATTTTTAACCATACATAGCCAAAATGTATTCTGATGTGGTCTGTGTTCATGTTCCTTTATATAAAACATGTCCTAACTCGCACTTCCTTACAATTGCACTGATTACGTTTGGGATCCATCAGTTAACATTTCAAGTATTTTTGACTACAATATTTGTGAGTGTTTTCACTGTCATCTTGTATTCAATGTCCGCTGTGTTCTAATCTTGAATGAATGCATTGATTTTCCTTCAGAAGGTAGTTTGTCCAACTCTCTGAATGAAAAGAACAGCTTCCCAAGAGCTCACAACACCAGGGGACGACAATCCTCCCTCCCAATGGACACGGTAAGAGACCTCACTTAATTTTTTGGCTTGTTTCATCAACTTATAACATCCTTTCAAAGAATGTCATTCATAGCATCGGGGTCAACTACACCTTATCACAGAGGTAAAACTTTCTGTCCAATAAAGACTTTCCCTTATTTAACATTATTACCAGTGTGACATGGTGTTCAGGCATCCAACAAGTACACACTGATTACATAACTTGGATACCGTCCACTGCCCTCACCTCCCCCACCATCCTTTCATTAATAGAAATGAACCAGTTTAGTTTATGAAAATATATAAAATTGTTTTAGTTAGATAATAAGCATTTCATAAATACTTAGTCAGGTGGAACTGAAGGTTCTCTCCTTGCTATGGTTATTTATTTTTGATATTTTATATTTCAGAATGAGCACCACCACCCATTAATTTTGGTTCTGATGATTATTTTGTAAGTTTTGTCCTGGTGTAAAAGCTTACATTTTTTGTTTTTGCAGGGTGAATACAGATTTCTTTCCCCCAAATTGACACTTTTCATAACCACTGTCCACATTTGTCCTTACAGCCCACCCGGAGCTCAAAGAGGAGCCGTTTGTTTCGGGAGGAAGATGAGCAGCCACAGCAGCGTCTCTCCTCCAGATCCCCTCGGAGGAGCCAGAGGGTCACTACTACACCACAGGTAAAAAACAACACTCTATGAACATGCTCCATAGGGAAAATATTGAATAATTTGTATCTTTTTATTTTCTCATTGCTTTGGATGGTGATATGAAATGAGATTGTGGTTGGCAAACAGTACATCATTACTTTATGGAATTTCTGTTGCACTGGCTTAAGAAAGCATGACATGATAATCAATAGTTATTGTTAGCTCCACTCGCAGAACCGGACAGAGTAAGTGATTTGTAGTAATTATGATATTGGCAATTTATTTACAGTGTTGATTCAGTCATTTACATTACAACCAACTCTGTTTTCTAAATGTAAGATTGTAAGTACAGTCTGGTTTTCAATTACTTATTTGTCAGAATACTTGTGGATCTGAATGGGGATTGACTGTTGTTTTTACTATTTTCCTTTGCAGAAGTTTACTAATGTGGTCACACCTGATAAGAAGGCCTCCCAGAGAATAGGTCTGAGATTAAGAAACCTCTTAAAGCTACCCAAAGCTCACAAATGGTGCATCTACGAATGGTTCTATTCCAATATTGACAGGTAAAGTATCACTTTCACTATAATTATTTTTTAATAGGTTTTAATAAACAGAAATACAACATAGAGCTCAACTCACAACCAGGCTAAATGGAGAAGTAATGCAAACTGATACATGACACTTCATCTTGTTATTTATCTCATATTTATACAAGAATGGTTAAACAATTGTAAAGAAATCCCCAATTACATGTACTCTGAATTTAGGCTAATTATGTCACTCAGAACTCATTGACAATTAAATCAATAATGAAGCTCTTTCTAATGATCTGTAGTTGAAGTGGTTTGAAAGATCAAATATGTTAAACATTGTATAAGCACAATGTTGTATGTATTTTCCTCCTAGAATAGTTTTTCCTATATTTTCTCTTCCAGGCCTCTCTTTGAAGGCGACAACGAATTCTGCCTCTGTCTGAAGGAGTCTTTTCCAAACTTGAAAACAAGAAAACTGACGAGAGTTGAGTGGGGAACAATCAGGAGACTGATGGGGAAGCCGAGACGGTACGCTGCCATCTTTACACTTTATGCCTGTATACAATATCTTAATGTGTGATGTGACAGACAATTTGTAGTATGTTTATATTTGTCACTGTTTCCTTACACACCTTTAAATATGTGTAGAAATGAAGGCCATGGCTGTTGTGGCATTATGTTCTATTGTCTTGTCCAGGTGTTCATCGGCTTTTTTTGCCGAAGAGCGGACAGCACTAAGACAGAAGAGGCAGAAGATGCGCCTGCTGCAGCAAAGAAAACTGTCTGACGTGTCAAATTGCAAAGACCTTCCTGAAGAAATCCCACTTCCACTCATTATTGGAACCAAAGTCACTGGTAAGACGATGGATGTGAACACGCACCATGGTCAGGATCTGGTTCTTATTGTTGTAGTCCAATGAACTGCACATTAGCTTAGTTAACATCATTTAATTATAATAGTATTAGGTTTCAAATGCAATTCCAATCCTATTCCTGTAGATGCATCTGAGTCTGGATTTCAAATCAGATTTCTAAGCATCATTCGCATCACTCACAGCGCGAAACACTACGAAAACACGTTGACTCCTTAGTGACATAAGTGCACTGGAGCGGCACTGGCAGTATGGAGGACAACTATTGGTGAACAAACATTGGGATAAATTGTTTGCTGGCATTGCTCTCTTGCTTCTGCATTAAATCTGCATTGCCAGCCAATGTCGTTACTCACGACTGCATTGTTGCCATAGCAACTCATGCAGATAGGTTGGTGATGTCTGGACACACAGATCCAATCTAATCACTGGCAAATAAGAGTACGGACAGTCTTCTTAGACTAAAGATCTGATTTGCTTGCAGTCTTTACATCAGCCTTAGACACTTAGTCTTGTTTGTCTTGTTATTTAATGTTTTCTGACTTGCTTCTCTGAACCTCTCTCAATAGCTCGACTACGAGGTGTTCATGATGGGTTGTTCACTGGGCAGATTGATGCCGTTGATACAAGTGCTGCCACCTATCGAGTCACTTTTGACCGCAGTGGCTTGGGAACACACACTGTGCCTGACTATGAAGTCCTGGTAAGACTTGCACTTGTGAAATTATAAATGCTCCTTGTTGATTGATTGCTTTAGATTAGACATGTAACAACGGAGGTTTCAGTCATTTGTGCCTCTGTATCATTCTGCAGTATATCTGAAATAAGACATTTTCAAAATAGACAGTTGCAAAATAGCTGAAGTAAAAGATTTCACAACACAATTTAACCGTCTGGTCGTCTGTGTTTTTCCAGAGCAATGAGCCCAATGAGACGATGCCCATATCAGCATTCGCCCAGAAGCACCGGACAACACGCTACATGCAGAACCTAATGACCCCGCCTAGAGGGCCCTATCCATCTGCTACCACTCCTGTTCTCATGGTACTGTACTGTGACTGCATTTCGTTACATGTACTTTATCATCACAGATGGTTGTGAGTAGGTTTATCTACTCCACCAGCTGCCAAGGCTAGCACCCAGTTATTTTGAGAGAGTTTATTTTCGATTATCTTGTACAATTATACTGCGCAAATATAGACGCAGAAGGCCCAGAAGCAAAAAAAAATATTGTGAGGGAGGAGTTTGGAGAAGGACATACAGGTGGCCTCAGAGAGGTTCTGACAAACCGTCATGTGACTCAGAAAGGGGAAACAGGGGACAGGGGTTGGCTCAGGCTGTGTACAGCGGAGGAGGAGAACTGCTGACCTTCACTGAAGACATTGTTGGGCTTTGGAAACACATTGAGGAACTCCTAAACCCAACTGACAGGCCACCTGGGATGTCTCAGTTTACATTAAGAAAACCCCATACGAATCCTGCACACGATCAAATGACAGTTCATTCATTTTAAGGAGTGGACATCAAACTGCCAGTACAAAACTGTTAGACTAATTTAAAATCTCCTCCTCTGGATATGTTCTGAAGATTAATGATGTCGTTCTTCATTTCAATAACAGGACAATGACCCTCTTATCAACCAGTCCCCATGGAGGAGCAAACTGCCCGGTGCTGACGGAGATACTTTGGGAGGATTTCCTGTGAAGTTCCTGGTCCAAGTGGTAAATTCAACCTCTCAAATGGAACACTAAAACCTGATGTCCTCAACACATTTAACACAAAAAAATGATTTGTCTTTTTTTTTTGTTGCTAGACAAGGCTGTCCAAGATCCTCATGATCAAGAAAGAGCATATCAAGCACTTAAAGGAAATGAACACAGAGGCAGAGAAACTGGTACAATTAACCGCCACCCCTAAACAATGCTTGAATATATGACATACATACATCAGGCTTATCTTGAAGTATTTGTGTTTGTGTTTCAGAAGTCCTACTCCATGCCTATTGACCTAGACTTCCAGAAGCGTTACGCCACCACAGTGCTTGAGCTTGAGCAGCTGAATAAAGATCTTAATAAAGTCCTTCACGAAGTTCAGCAGTTCTGCTGTGAGGTAAGTCAATAGATAAATGTCAGTCACCTCATTAATCACATAATTGTGCTGCCAGCTAACCGGCTAAGTAAAGAAATCTGGTGCCCTGCAATTGTTCATGTCCTGTTTTGATTTATTTGAAAAATCAAAACATTGCAGCCCCCTGTAAAAAGTTAATTAACAATGTGTGTGTTCAGCTCGCTCCAGATCAGGGCATGGTTCCAGCTGACCACCCCACGGAGCTGCGGCGGCAGTGTGAAGACGAGGCCCAGCAGATGGTGCAGCTGAGCAACTCCTTAAAGGACGGACAGCCGACCGTGACGAACCCCAGCCTCACACACCTCATCTCCCGCCTCACTGCTCTTCTGCTACAGATCAAAGTAAAGGATATAAATAATAAGTCAGCCTTCACTCCTGCCAAAAAAATTCCCAAGCACAAGTTACGGTGACCCTGAATTTAATCATTGTTCTACTATCTGATGGAAGATTACTCTGATGAAAACACCTTTTTCATGAGTAAAATTTGCAACGCATCAGTTTAGTTTAAACTGGAGTGATGTTCAGTAGCTGTGCTTAATGTTACGCTTGGGCAGCAACAGGAAACTGCAAGACACCAAACAGTTCAACAGATCGATGCCATGCTACCTCGGTCAGATTAGATGTGCAAACCGACTTGCAGCCAATTGGCTTCACAAACATTGCACTTTACCTTGTTTTCGTTTCTAAAATGAAGTCATACTTTTCACCTTTTACAGCCGTCCATCTATCAGACTGCTGAGTTGTTAGTCATGCAAGACAGCCTGTATAAGCACCAGGGTTTATGTGGCCATGAGAAACCAGGAGAATTCACGGAATTTAAAGAAAGCAATTTCAAGGCTTTTTTTTAATGGGTTCCCAGGAATGTCGAGGCATTTTGGCTTCAGTTATAATTTGGAATAGAGTTTCGGTTATTATTTGGTGTGCTGTGATCTGCCTTAATCACTGTTTTTTATGTACACTCAAAAAACTTTGAATAATAGACTAATAATTTGCTTGATTTGTTTCAGTGTCTGGCAGATGGAGGAGACTTGAATTCATTCGAGTTCAAATCTCTAACAGACTCGCTTAATGACATCAAAGCGTCCATTGATCCGTCGAACCTCAGGTAACTTGACACGTCTGCCGCCACACTCCAGCTGATCCAAACCAATACAGCGTGACTCATTCATGTTTTGTATGTTTTCATAGCAAACCGAAACCTTTTTTCCTGTTATTAGCCAAGTCAGTTGGTAGCATCATCACTTACTTTCTTCTCTGTATTTCCAGTTGCTTCCAGAACAATGTGGAGATTCACGTGGCACACATCCAGAGTGGTCTTAGTCAGCTGGGCAATCTGCATGCATTTGCTGCTAACAATACCAATGCAGTCTGAGCGGCGGCACCATCCTCACCACACGCAGGTGTAATACTGTTAAATCGTCTTTGAGTTGGTGCTTCACCGGAACACAAGAAAAACCCAGGTGGATGTTGTGGACCATCATTATACCGTCTGAATACTGAAGCTCCAATTAAACAGCTGAGTGATCTTCACAGGTTCTTGAAGCTCAGTGCTGTTTGGAGCGACTGAGCATTTTACCCACCTGTTTTATTGTAGGGAAATGTTTGAGCACCCAGTTGAACACACACCTGAAAGTCTTTTGATGTTGCCACGAATCCTCTTCTCCAACCTCTCAATTGTTATTTATTGGTTCCATGTGCCAAACATTGACCGTTTTTATAGTCCACATTTATTTATTTTTTGAGTAGGTGTGTATGGTTATGAAACAATATTTTGGTATCTCTGAAGTTTCCCCTGTTAAGTGTTGTGCTCCATTGCTCCACTGATGGTAAGCACAGCGGATGCTAAAGAATGTTTTATAAAAATGTCTATTGTAGATAATTGTACAATATCTTTCATTATTAGGAATATCGTTGAAGTTTCTGCTGTATATTCAGAAATGGCTTTTGTAATTTTGTGTGCACTGAAAGAGATTTTGGTATTTTTATAAAGGAGAACTCTGGGGTTTTAATGCCTTTTACTCCCTGATATGATCTTAGCATTTCCACATTTGGCATGGCTGTTGCTGCAACCATCACACAAAGCCTGCATCACTGATGTAACCCTGAAAATAAGTCAACAGTTTTTTCATAGTCTCATTTTTCAGTTTTGTAAAGTTGTATATGAGAGTGCCTCAGGGCAATTGTATATAAATGTTTCCGTCTTTTTATATTAAACATAATACTGCAAAGGGGAATTTGGCATTTTTTTTATTCAGAAATAATGTTCAGATGAAACCAACCAACAGTTATTATTCAATAAATACAAAATATTTTTTTTTTACGCAAACAAACATTTATAAATCAGCTCTTATGATACATGGCGACCTCTTAATATCAGCTGTAATGGTACATCACATAAAGCCACCAAAGCCAGCCATGGCCTGGTTCTCCCAGTCAGAGTCTGTATCAGAAAAGTCCTGCGCCTCAGCTGTGTGGACCGGAGAGAAGTGATTGAATCTGTCCCCCGCTGACCTCACTTGTGGGTACTGCATTTGGCATCCAGGATCCTTCGGTGATGACCTGCTGAAGTTGTTCTGCGTTGGGATGGGAGGGATCACGACTTTCATCTCTGGTCCAATGGTCTTGTTTGGAGGGAAGTTGTCATATTCCACAAGGACCTTTGGACCCTGGTTACCACTGATGCTGGCTTCAACTTTGGGCTGATGCTCATTCTCCTTGGGATACAGGTGGATATTACAGCATGGGACATTAACACTCAGCTCACGGCACTGCAGCTGCCCAGGCTTCACACCGGTTCCTTCCTTATCGTAGATGCAGGAGGCGGAGGAGTTGCCGCTGGGTTTGGATTGTAGACCGGTCCTGTGTGTGTCCTCTGTGTTTTGGTGCATTGAAGGTCTATAACTGTCCTGTAGACCAAAGCCTCCAATCCTGTGAGCCTCAGCACCGTGGTTCTCATAAACTGATAGAAAAGGAAAAGAATGAAGGGATGTTGCTGTTTACATTAAATCAATCCAGCTTATCATTATGGACATTAGGTGGAAAAACATGCAAAGTGATTTAAATGTAAGACCCGCTGGATTAGGGAAAGCATGTCTGTTTCTAGTCACCTTTCTCTGAGCCCATCCTGCTCTGGAGCTGACTGAAGGATGAGGGCGTGCTGGCGACCTTCACGGACGCTGATGAGCCGACTTGGCGACGAGATTTGGCCCTCCTGTTCTGAAACCATACCTGAAATGTGAGAAGAAGAAAACCGTGAGATTTTGTCCCATTTGAAAGTCAGGAAGACAATTTAATTCACGTATGCACAAACTGGTGGAATGCGCGAAATGAAACACTTCATGCGGTTAATTGTTACATGTATGTGAGTGAAAGTAGACGTAACCTGAATTCTGGACTCCGGCAGCCCGGTTAGAGCTTCCAGTCTCTCCCGTAGGTAGATGTCAGGATATTTGGTGTCAGAGTAAACTTTCTCCAGCACTTCTATTTGCTGCTGGGTGAAATTGGTCCTCTTCCTCCTGTGAGTCAGTATGGCCACGCATTTATCCACCCTCGGTACAGATTGTGCAGAGCTTAAGTAGTTTGTAACGTCCGAGGCTCTGAAATCTGTAAAGAAAGTTGAATTGATTAGTAGACATGCAGAAAATGCAGAGTCAAAGAGAACGGAAAGCGGACTTGTGCGTAAATTACGCACAGAAACAGCAGCATTGCCATCAGTCTGCAGATTGTTACAAATGTCGAGGTAAAGGTCCCAGCAGTCCAGCCACCAACCTGAGTTCACAATGCTATTCATCTCCAGAGTCCCTTCGTGATACATTTGGAAGTGGTTCAGATCCCCGACGGGCAGATTCCCATGAACTGCAGACATGCTCCTCAGCGTTTCATATCCAGCGACAGACTGTGGGTGTGCGAGCTGTGCGCGCTTGCTGCACTTAAATCTCCCGGCGATCAAAGGTGATCCTGTGCGGATGTGTGAATGGGGCAGCCATCAGTGCCGGCTGGCACTGCAGCAGCCGAGCAGCGACTTCAGACGTCTGCAGGCCGGCGGAGGTGTGAAGGCGTCGCACCTGGGCCAGCGGGCGCAGGTCTCTTAAAAGGGGGTTTAATGGAATCTGCATGCGCAATACACATCGGCAGAGAAAACATTTATCCGCTTTGGAATAGGTGAAGCAAATAATGGATGTTTAGCCTTCAAAGACAGACAGTCGGAAACTGCCATTTCCTCAAAGGGTCAGAGGCTCACGGGGCTGCACTTTGTCGCTTGATAAGAGAATTGAACACAAATCTAAGCTGATTCTCATTCATATTGAATCAGAAATGTGCAGGAACAGTATCATAAAACATGTAGTACTTTACAACCAAGATGCTTATTGCAGCATAAATGTGCAGGTAAACCTACCTGTGCATTTATTTAATTATATACCTCCCCAAAATAAATATCTTTGATGATTAAGTAAACCAATTGAGTTGCATCCTGAAAGCCAGATTACCTGGATACCTGGATAACTTCACAAAGCATGTTGCTGTGTGTCATGTGTGCAAGAATACAAGCTGTAATCTGTAATCTGCTGTATGCAGGAAATGATCCTTCCTGTTCTTTTGCATTGACAAAAAAAGTTTATCTCAATACACAAACCCTCAGTACTCAGGAGCGGGCACTTATTATTGAATGGGTCCCTTTCATTTAATTCAGGTGGGGGGTGGGGGGTTCCTGTCAAGAGGTTAAGTAACACCATGTACAGACTTATTTGGTCTTGTATGCTTAGGAAAGATTTCTGCAACAGGACATGACATTTTTGGGTGACTTCTGCTAGCACGTATGCATCACAATACATTACAACTTGACTTTGGGTTCACATGTTCGATTAATAAACACACTCATTCATTGGATTAATGAGATACTGCTGCTGCCAGGGTTGGAACAAATAGAGAGCTCAGCATATCATTTTGTAGATATATAGTATTAGTTTCTTACAGAATTGACTTCAAAACTCAATGGCTTGTCCATAAAATCACCAAATGGCTTCGGTCCAAAAATACTTTTCTTTAAATTACTTTTTCTGACCCAACCTGGCAGACCTCTTTGGTTCGAGTATTTGGGCTGCTCCCAGAGTCATAACTAACATGGTGAAATTGCCTTTAGCTTGTATTTTGCTCAAATGTGGAACAAATTGCTGACTTTTGAGACACTGCTGACAACCTCCTGTTTCCTTTAGATAAAATGTATTTGCTTGCTTGTTTTACTGTTTTTAATTCTGCTACTCATTGTTATTATCATATGTTTCTTTTGCCTCTGCAAACGTGTCAGTTTGGTTGTCTATAGTCCAGATCATTTGTTCATTTCTGTGGGAATTACCTGGTTTCCATTGTGTCATTTCACATACACAGCAGAACGTATCGATTTCTGCAACTTGACACATGCAGCATTGCTCAGGTACGATGTGTTTGTTGGTAGAGTCCTTCACAGTTCACAGGTTGCTTTGTCTGAAGTCACTAATTGGGTATTAGCTCTATGACACATTCAATCTAATCCAATACACAAGGACTGAACTGAGCAAAGAAGATTTTCATATCCCTGCAAGCTTGTGAGGGTAATTTAACTGTCTGTCTGCTAAATGAATAGTGGCCAGGTCAAACTTTAGGTTACATAGTGGTCAGTCTTTGAAGGTGTCACTGCGTTCATGCATGTGTCTACAGCAGCGGCCCTTAACTAGAGACGGCTAGTACAAATCCCCAATTGTTTTTTACTGTTTGATGTTTGATAGTGCAGCCAGGGAACTTCAAATATCTGCATTAATTAACTGCAAACTGCATTCTCTTAATCTTATGAAAACACCAACTCTATCACAAGACACTGAATGCAAAGTTGTCCGGTAATATTAAGCACAGAATTCCTAGTTTTCATTTGCTATTACCATAAAGCTTTTGCAGCGAGAGATTTATGTGTGAGGTGTTCATTTCATCTCTCAGAGGACCTGTCACCAAAGATCAGGGACTTCAACAGCCCGATTTTAGCATAGCAGTCTGGTCTGTGCAAACGGGCTGACTATTAAAATGTGCTCAGTATATAAAGCTGCAAAAACATCATGTGTTTTAGTGTGATGATTGTTGCTAATATGTAAAAAGCTTGTACAGAGAGAATTGTGCATGTTCCTGCAAAGTCATACTTAGTCAAAGAAATTACAACAGTTTGTCCATCTATTGCCAATACAATAACCGGGGAGATTAGTTTCATATTTTCAATAAATCAGCACGCCTACACTCTTTGCAATGCATGTTGTGGTGAAAGGCTGGTGAGTACATCAATATTTTTCCAAAACCAAATGACTGATGATTTGATTCAGGTGAAGTACATCTTCTATATATTAATATATTTGTTGTTTTTAACACATAGTCACTATTTTATTTATTTAGGTACAACAGCTGTTGGTATCAGGACAGAGACACATGTAAACTAAAAATGTCATTTCATGTAACTAACTTAAAGTCTTGGAATCTTTTTTTTTTTTTTTTACAATATATGAGAGAAACCAAAGCTTTTCAAATATAACAAATATTAGAGGTATATGTGGAAAGGTGTATACAATTGCCTTATTATTTATTATATGGAAAAATTTAGCTAAAAGTGGCTTTTCACTCATTAAAACAAAATTAAAAAGAGCAGATAGAACGAACAATTTATTACAAAATAGTTTCCTAACTGTCATACAGAGAATATCGTTTGGCCAACATTAAGCCGACATAAGGGGATAAAAAGCAAGTGTATTTTATTTTAAGCTAAATCCGCGATTTAACGTCGTAGGCGTTAACGTTAACACTTAGTAGGAAACAAACAAAATACCAGAGTGACAAACTGAAAACACTTTCAACCGACGAAGAGCAATGGATAATTGCTGTAATCGTTTCGATAATTGTTACATTACATCACTTTAAGAGAAATATTACTCACTGGACTAGAATAATTCGGGCAAACATTTTTTTTACGTCTAAAAAAATATCTCCCGGAACTTCCGCCAAGTCTAAACGGAAGTAGGTACGTGGCCGCTTCAGCTGACAGTCTTCATGATGGCGACAGAGGTTCAGAGCGGCGACCTCGACAGCGCTACTTCCAGCCGGCTCGAAGTTTCCATCGATGGCCTCACCCTCAGCCCCGACCCGGAGGGCGAGCAGGGCCAGGTGGAGGAGCCGGACCCCGTACCCGCGGAACACAACACCGATACGCCGGGTGCCGATGAAGTCGAAGATGGAGAGACTGCCAAATCGGCTATAGAGAAGAAATGGGGCTTTCTCCTACAAGAGCTGTACGGAATGGCCCTTAAATTTTTCAAAGGTATTTCTTTAATTGTTAAGCGTGTAGGGTGGAAATTAACTCAAAAATGGTTACCGGCCGTTCATTTTTTCCTCTGGCCGAAGCTAGCAGTTTGCTAACCCTAGCTGCTAGCTGTCACCTCCCGGGGGCTGGCCGCAGCATTACATTAGCTAGACTAGTAGCCGATGCTGCTAACAAGCTGCTAAAAGGTAAACGAAGCACTCGTCTGGTGTGTGTCTGCCCCTGGTCCCAGCACATTTCCACCTGGCTGTCTGGTGTCGTGTCAATTGTGTTGGACGCCACCTTGCTTTGAGTGGTAGCAGTGTAACGATGCTATGTCAGGTCATGAGTGTGGAAGTCATGCTTTCGATAGCTTCATCTTTTTAACGTGTCAGGGCACTCCTTCATTATTTCAGTTGTTGCTAAACACGCCCTGCCCTGCCACTGTAGCGGCCGAAGTCATGCCAACTCGGATTGTTTCCTCCAAGCCAACTGCTTAAGACACTTTCTGGTCCTGTTGTGCAGGAGTAACTAGTTGCCTCGGAGAATGAAACCGGTCCTTAGTACATATTTTGAACTGCTATAGTACCTCGATGGCTATAAAAACTGCTCTTGACACCCCGTTTCCAGCACTCACTGGGCTGCGTGTCAACAAGCCTGTTGACAGCTCAATTGCCTCCCCATATCCATACCACTCCCATGCTCACTGCAACCGCAAGGCTAATAAGAGATCCTTGTTTTGTACTAATACACGCCCATCAAGTATTATGTTTGAAGATCGTTGCCAAATAATCAGACTTAATTGCGTTTTTACATTCATTCATAATTATGACTGAATACATTCTGAGATTTCGGAGGGACTCAAAGATATGGAACCAGGCTTTTTTTGAGTACTGCCCATCTCACTTAGTAATATTTTGTCAAGAAATAGCAGGCCAACCAAGCACAGCTTATCCAATGTAGCAGTAATTAAGAGGTAACTTGGCAGCCTTACAATATCTTTACTAAAAATGTTATTGTGCCAGTAGTTACTCTGAAAACATCTTGAACATCAGTATGCCATTTTGAAAACTTTGACCTGCGCACCTGTGATGGCTGTGCAAACAGGGTTGTGCATGGCTGCCACTCAGTCATAGTAATCTGTGCTGTGTATACCTAGTCAGTTCAGTTCAGGTTAGGTCTAATGGCACGACTTACGTACATGAATCCACTGTGTGACAACCATCATCAGGTTAAACAGCATCATGGTTTTTGAAAAGGACAAATAAACAATGCAATTATGTAGCCTCCTCTATAAACTTTCAACGAAAATGTGACACTGTTTGCTACTATTGTTTCAGCTACCAAGTGTATGAATAGAAAAACATCTCAAGCATCTTCATTTGTAAGACAGAGAAGCCAATGAATGCAAACTATTTCCACAATGCTTTTGTCAGATAAAGATGGAAAGGCCTTCCACCCGACCTATGAGGAAAAGCTTCGGCTGGTGGCTCTGCACAAACAGGTGTTACTGGGCCCTTATAATCCTGATGCTTCACCGGAGGTTGGCTTCTTTGATGTCCTGGGCAACGACCGCAGGTAACAGCAGTAAACATCTGTATGCGTGTGCGCGGTTGTGTAAATTTTGCATGTGACCTCGGATCTCTATTAGACTTACCAGCAATTTTACTGTTAGTCAGAAAACAAACTCTTAATCCATTCACTAAAATGCTGATACAGTCCATTATAATTTCTACAGATACAAATGCTACTGATAACTTTCTCTGTCATTGCAAAACAATACCTCTTTGCTCTGTGCACAGGAAAGAGTGGGCCTCACTGGGTAACATGGAGAGGGAAGAGGCCATGGTGGAGTTTGTCAAGCTGCTTAACAAGTGCTGCAACCTTTTTGCTCCGTACATCACATCACACAAGATAGAAAGGGAGGAGCAGGAAAGGAAAAGGTAAGGTGCTCGACTTAAGTATTTAGCATTTAGTCTCAAACCTTGTTTAGCCTGGTTGGTATTTCTTGAAAGCTGCATATTTGTATGTCAGTCTTTTTCCCAGAACACAGGAAACTATTTCTGCTGAGTTTGAGCTTAGCCATATATCGTTTGTCATTTATCTTCCACAGGAAAGAAGAGGAGGAGCGCCAGCGACAGGAGGAGGAGGAGAGGGAGCGACAAAGACAAGAGGAAGAGAGACGAAGGCTCGAGGAGGAGGAAAGACAGAGGAGGGAGGAAGAAGAAAGGAGACAGGCAGAGGAAGAGAGGCTACGGATTGAACAACAGAAGTATGTGTGTCCGTGTCACTGTTTGCATAGTGTGTTGCAATATATTGATTTGACTTCAGCCTGATCATCACACTCCCCTGACAGGATGTACAGGAGTATTGTCTTTTCAGTTCTGATACTGTGCAGATTCTTTGCTGAGCAGAGGAATTTAGCAGGCTGGTTGTAATGAAGACAACATTCCTACTTGCTGTATCTCTCTTCTCTGTGTTGGAATCGTACAACTTTCCATTGTCTCTGTTTCTTGTATTTTCCAGTAACATTAACTTTGCCTGTCTGTTCTATTTCTTAGGCAACAGATAATGGCGGCGTTGAATGCCCAGACAGCAGTTCAGTTCCAACAGTATGCTGCCCAGCAATACCCCAACAGCCCAGAGCAACAGATAGGTCTCATACGCCAACTGCAGGAGCAACACTACCAGCAGTACATGCAGCAGCTATACCAGGTCCAGCTTGCCCAGCAACAGGTAGGCTGTATTCACTGTCCGATGGATAGACATTCATGTATGCTGAACAGTGCTGCGCTCAACAATCAGATTATTGACCTTAAGTATCCGAATGCCTGTAAAATCTGTCATATGCTAATAAGCAAAATAAAGGCAGAAGTAAATGTTCCCCATTTCAATAGGTAATGTAATAGGAGCTGTGAACTTAGTTACATAAATTATTCCTCTGCTCCCAAACGCTGATAAAAAATGTAGACTAAGAAAAAAACAGCTACTACAAACTTCATGGCTTTGTTTACGGCATGGGCATGCCAAAAAGGGCCTATTATAGAATGATAGAAACGGTTGGATTAAGCCTTTACTTTGAGTTCCAATGTTGTCACTCAGCGTAATCTTTCTTTCATCCCAGGCGGCTTTACAGAAGCAGCAGCAGCAGGCTGACTCGTTGGCGAATGCAACTGTGGAGGCCAGCAGCTTCAACAGTGGCGAGCCGATCTCTGCTTCAGGAGTGGGACAGTTGTGTACTGCTTTGCCACCTGCTAGTGAGGAAGCCCCTACTGTCAATGGAGGCCACTCAGACTCGTACTCGGAAAGCATGGACAGGGAGCCTGAGCCTGAACCGGCAGAGGAGTTCTCAGAGAATGGGCCTTTAAGAGGTTTGTAGACTGTATTTGTTTGCCTCATATTAGAAAAAAGCACACATAAACACTACAGTGACATGATTTACGGTTTTGTTGGTCCAGTGTACAAGGTTAAACTGGTTCAATTTATTCTTCAGTGGCATTGTAACAATTTCTGGCCAATTCAAAAGTAGCCTGCATGAGCAACCTCGGCAAATGGAGCCTTAACCTGTGTTGAATAATTGATAAGCCACTAGTGACCGTTTGAAGGATGCAACATACTGCAGAGCCAACGTCGGCAACAGGAAATAGATCAAATTTTAGTAGAGGTTGTAGGAAGTAAGATACAAGCAGTGTGTTTGTTAACTATAATATTCACATGTTCAGGGTGTGGTGAGACATGACAGAGGTTGCCAAACAACAGACAAGGCAGCAGGTGTAAGCAGATATCCTGCAGATTGTGGTGCTGCTACACTCTCAGCGTCCTCTCATTTAGTAGATGTTTGCATTTGGCAAACCAACATAGGTGTAATATCGCCACCACGTGGACTGGAGTCACTACTACCTCGTTCACAGGCTGGAGTTTCATTATGTTTCACTCCGTAGTGGCTGATGAGTCAAGTGTGATAGATTCTTACAATTTATTTCCTCAGCTATTGGCTACAGGTCAGAGGGGAAAAGCTGTCTCACAAACCAAACTTTGAAACCTGATTCTTATCTGCTTTGTCCTTGTTGATGTTACCTGGAGGGCAGGGAGGGCTGGAACAAGTGATACATGACAGTCTGCTGGTTTGGATATCATCCAACAATACTTTATGCTTAAAGAAAGTATAACTAGTCAGACCAGAATCCAACAAAGGATTGAACTAATTCTAAATTGGTTTTATTAATCCACAGTGGCTTGCTGCTCCCTCTCTGTTTTAGAGGAAAGATGGATCAATAGCTGTGTATACGAAACATTTCCACATTTTCTGTGACCCACAGCATAAACAGATGACGTAGTTTTAGCCTGTTATTTGAGTTAGATTTGCATTCAGTTAAAAATTGTATGCTGGTAGGAAACGAAAATGTTTTTCTATGTTAATAGGAATTTTCATTTATAGATTGTATCATCAGATTTTTGGAGCAGATTATAAATGTGTCTTATCTGTTGAAAACAGCCGACTCCCCACCAGTCATAGCTGCTCCCTCCATGTGGACGAGGCCGCAGATCAAGGACTTCAAGGAGAAAATCCGTCAGGATGCTGACAGTGTGATCACGGTGGGGCGTGGGGAGGTGGTGACAGTGCGTGTACCCACTCACGAGGAAGGCTCTTACCTCTTCTGGGAGTTTGCCACAGACTATTATGACATCGGCTTTGGGGTCTTCTTCGAATGGACAGATGCTGCGTCTGCTTCGGTCAGCGTGCATGTGTCAGAGTCAAGTGATGAGGATGAGGATGAAGAAGGTAAGGAGTGGATGGCAAGTCGGTGTCAATATTTCGAGTGGTTATTGCTAAAAGGAAATTTTATTTGACTTTCCGAGATTTTTTTTTGTATGTTCATTATGACATGAAGATGATATATGCAAAAACAGATAGGACTTTGCAAG
Source organism: Macroramphosus scolopax (assembly GCA_901007825.1). Lineage (NCBI taxonomy): Eukaryota > Metazoa > Chordata > Actinopteri > Syngnathiformes > Centriscidae > Macroramphosus > Macroramphosus scolopax. The sequence goes on along the minus strand of CAAKHC010016297.1, from coordinate 21,701 downwards.
CTGTACCCTCATTTTCACTATTAGATATGAAGTAGTCAGATTTCCATAGATTGGGCCATAGATGATTGTTGAGCTCATTTGGGCCCTTTTCCTTCATAAGTCAATAAATTATTATTGTGCCCACAGGTGAACCCCCAAGTGAGGAGGAGAAGGCAAAGAAGGAGGCAGGGAAGCCCCAGGTGGATGAGATTGTGCCGGTGTACCGGCGGGACTGTCATGAGGAGGTATACGCTGGCAGCCACCAGTACCCTGGTCGCGGAGTCTACCTGCTGAAGTTTGACAACTCCTATTCACTCTGGCGCTCCAAGAGTGTCTACTACAGAGTCTACTACACCAGATAAGCCTGAATACAGACAGAGGGGAGCCAAGGAGTGTGTATGTTCATATATGTGTGTGTGAGTGTGTGTGTATGTATATCTGAGAGAAGAAGGTCAAACCAGATCGGTTCTGGATACAACCACCAGAGGGTGACAAATAGACACATCTGGAGCGCTGATTTGGAGATTTGATTAATGTATGGAATGTGTGTGTATGCGTGCCCCAACATACAACCATGCTAATTGTGTCATCGAGCCCTTGGAAGAGGAGTATCTATTCCTGTTGTTTATTCCCCACCTGTCCTTGCTGCGTTCAGATAGGACTTTGCTCTCATATTGTATTTGACCACCTTCCACCATGGACTCTTCTCCTGCCATTACCGCAGCCCTACACTGTCCAACGTGGCCTCGTGGCTGCTTTTGCCCACAAAGACATTTTCACAAACCATGAATGGAAACCCTGAGAATCCAGTGTTTCTTTCTTTGGTGGTAATGCTGTATGTTGATCCCAGGGGATCACAGACAATGTTGAAAATCAAATTGTTGAACAACTGTACTTCATAACACTATGCCTTTGTTCAACAGAGAGCTTTTGGTCTTTGCAAAGTCTCACAGTAAAAACACCAGTATACACAATCTTAATCATCCTTTTAGTTGCAAAACAGTCGGATATGAGTCTTGTTTGACAGAGTGGAGCTAGGAGCTGGCTAAAATAGTCCACTGCAGAATATATGAAGGAAGACGTCAATCCATGGTTTAGAGTTAACTCCAAATGAAGGGCTTGGGTATTACGAGTATGTACAAATTAACATTCATATGGAAAAGTATAATTGATGACCACTCAAAAAAAAAGAAGCCTCTCAATGTGTGATTATTGAATAAGAGGTTAAAAACAAATGACTTAATAAATATTTGTTCTCATTTTCTCCTACAAACTAATCTGTATGTGTGGGGTGTTTCATTTTGTGTCAGTGCTTCTTGACAGTCCAACAAGTTACAGTAAATCATCAACCAATCAAGATATTTTGCTCATCAATTCTTGATAATTAAAAATCAAGGAAAATGAGTTGGTGTTACAACAGATATACTAATAATTCCTAGGGGTTGGGGGTGATTCTGCGTGTTTTCAAAATGCTGTACACAACTCGGATACACAAGACGGTAAAACTTCCATGAAAGAATTCGGCGCTCTGTGAAAACTCTAAACCAAAAAGCGGTGATGCTGATATCTTTGTTTTTGTTCCTGGTATGAATTTACTGAAACGTTTTTTCTGTAATATGGTTTAGTGAATAAACTGGGGTTTAGTTTTTAGTGTCCCACCAAAATGTTATTATTTTTAGATTAAAACAGTTAATTTTGTAACCTCAGTTAAAATGATTTCTCTTTTTCTGCTTCATGTACATTTCTGTAATGTGTGTACCTACCACCCACGTGCATTATAAGCAGTGCTGTATGAACTTGCAGAATTGGGATTGGGTTCAGGGGGATGTTTGAGATATTTGGTTTCACCTAATTACACTTATTGAGATGTACCTGTACATTTTAATGTGTATATGAGACCAAACTTGAGACACAGAGGCTTGTAACTTGCAGTTTGTCACATTGTTTAATTTGAGGTCGCTCCTGCCGCCTATGCATTCTGTGATTTGTGTAACAAAAATGTCAGTATGGCTTAAGAAAGCCATAAAGCTGAAGAAAGTTCCCATAACTTCTAATGTGTGATTATTGTGTTCGTTATGCTTAAGATTCTTATTCCTCAGCAAATGTTTTAAGTTGATCTGTTCAAGCCTTGTATGTAAATAATTCTATAAATGAGTTAATGTATGGGTTTTTAGATGTGGCAGAAGGCTATGATTTTGAGAATCAATGCACTGTAAAATATGGTGAATGAGGTATATGTATACGTTTTACCCCCAATGAAAGTCCAAAAACTCATAGGAGGTATAAAACTTAAAAGACTATTGACACGACAGAAACGGAAAAGCTCATCTTTTTGTATTGTTTTGACTTGTTTGGATCTCTTATGAGACGGAAGATCTTTTTTGGGCATATATTTAATCTTGATTAAACTTATGTTCATCTCTAGCACTGGACAGTTTGCTTACTTTTCATCAATTAAATGTATTATCTAGATTTAAAGCTGGGCACTGGACTCTCAATTCACGCTTTTCAAAATAGACATTTCATCTGTCATAAGAGAAAAAGCACACATGGCATGTTTTGTGTCCCAATAAGTGTTAATGAATAATTGTTTTTTCTGCACCATGTCCCTTTAGGCCCCTTGTTTTGGAAAATCAATTCAGCGGAAGACTTTTCTTCATTATTGATTGTATTTCAATAGACTAGCCAATATTTGTCAAATGAGCACATCAAAAAATGGCCTTGAACAACTGAACAGTATGGACTGGTTCCCTTTTTTCAGTAGTGTGGATTGTGTCAAGCTGCCTTCCTGTCAAACACATTTTGTGCTGAGGGAGTGTAAAATGCGGATGTTGCTCAAGTGCAGCAGGAAAACGCACATTGTTTGCTACAGTATGTCCTCTGTACTGCACATGGAATTTGACAAATATTAGTGAAAGGGACAGCTGCGTTAGCCCTTTACTCCACAATATTGACTAACCATATTGACAATCCAGTTAAAAACTACGAAAAGATTAGCATGTTCAAGTTGCTGTGTGCACTTGAAGACACTAGAGGGCATGTAAAATACTTAAGAGACACACATACGAACTGGACGTAGTCGTGCTGATAGATGAACGAAATAATCAACTGATGTTTTGGCTTGCATGATTCAGGATTGAGCAACGGCACACGACTGATGTGAGTTTGCTCTGTGGAATTTGAAAGAGCAATGGTGGGAATGCCAGGCGATGCTGGGCAAACATGCCATGTACAAACAGAGGAGAGATAAATCAGAGACAAGTGTTCAGGGAATGTGTTGTCCAGAGTTATTTTAAAAGGTATGAGCAAACAACATACAAAACTTACCCTGGTACTGTGTTCTCACTGTAGTTGTCGTATGTGTCTACTACCGTCTTTGTGTAAATATTAAGACGCTAGCTAAAAGCTGTTGCTCGAATTTTAGCCAAATTGTGTAAAGCACCGCATTTCGCCATTCATGAGCCAAAAACATTACAATAACAACAATATCCAAACCCTTAAAAGTTTTATAATTTTGAATTCACATTACTTGCTGGTATTATATAATTTAACGTGCGACGCTGAATTGTTTGGTTAGCTAACATTAGCTAAAGCTATAGGGCACCTGTGTCACTGGTGCATTTTATTGTGTTTAATTTAAAATTGAATTGAGGAAGAATTGATGATTAAAAAGTAAATACACAAAGTAATAATGTACATTATTTCCAAAACCAATTTGAGGTCACTTGCTGAATGAGCCCTAATGCTTTATTTTTAATAAATACATTAACATTTACGTTACCCAATATGTCAAGACAATCAGTTTACTATTGGTTTTGCATGAAATATTCATTCGAAGCAATAACCGAATTTAAGTTGGTTTTATAAAAACATGGGCTGTCAGTCGTTTTTTAAACAGATTAATCTTTAAAAATCACATGTAAAAGAAATAAGGTTTTTCTCGATTATCATGTGCTTGTGGGTCTTTCTTCCTGTTCCCCACTGGAAATTCCGGTCCGGGTTTTTTGTGTGCCGCTCCACTGTCGTCCAAGGGAGGCAGGTATGATTTGGCTCCGGTTCCAGTTGCCACAGGTGGTTATAGTATTTTCCGGGCTTTTATTTGTACTTTTCCTCACTTTTCCTTGTGTGTTTTTTTCGCTTCGCCCCAGCCTGCACTCCGTCTGGTAGAATTTGAATAGGCTTTGGGATGTAACGTCTCCAGTGTACAGCAGCACAAAGTCCCATGCTTTGAAAAACAAAAATATGGCGGGATTGAAGGATTATGTTGCATCGCAAATAAAACGAGCCACGGGAACACCGTGCGTCGTCGGTTTGTTTTAGGGCTGTAAGGTCAAAGTGTTTTCGGTCGTGCTGGAGTTATTGTTATGAGAGAAATATGCCTTTACATCAGAGGACCATTGAGCCGCGGCGTGTTAGCAGGTTATCGGCGAGGGATGGCTGGACGCCGGTGGAAGAAGCCGGGACACGCAAACTGCGAAAACCCGTTTTGTTCTCGTCTTTGGATGAGGTTAGCTGTCATACACTGACCAGCATGATTCACCAACTTTCTGACCTTTCTCGACATGCCAGCGACATCTTCCTGGGCATCGAGATGGAGGCAGCGATGGTGTCCAGAAGATCCTGCAGGATTCAAGGTCGGCTGCAAGTTCTGCAGGGTGAAGTTCACAAGTTGGACCCCAAGAAAGTCAAAATCCGTAAGTTGTAGTGCTCACTTGTTGGCAGTCCGTTAAATACGCATTATACTTTGTCTTTTTTTATTTTGAGAGCTAATGAATATCTTATACTCATCTTTTTTGGCTCAATAGCAGTACCATAGTACTTTAAAAGAACAGAGGAGGCACCATATACTTATAGATGAAACCCACAGATGTGTAATATGCTCTTTACAAGTGTACATGTTACCATAATACCTATGTTCCATTAATTCCTACCACAGACTGATATGAACAGAATTACAGGTAATTCCAGGCACTTATTCATTTTAAATGATATATGATTTTAAATTAACCTACATCTGGCAGGTGTGTTTAACAGTAGCACCTTAACCACTGTGTCTTAATAACATTTGAATGGACGGGTGCTGGTCAGCTCCAATGGGACTGTCACATAATGAAAAAAACAGGGAGGAGTGAACACCTTCGCCTCAACACATGGCTTTGTTTGTCTTGATTTAGACTTATGTTAATGGGGGTGTCGAGTCCTGTCAGAAATGATAGATTTCCTCTCAACCTACTGACCATCTGTGTTGAGGGCTTCAAAGGGAAGAACATCACAGAAGGCCACACTACTGTTATCACTATTGCTTCTTGCTGTTATAGACATATTGACAAAGTTGGTCAACTCATTGATAAATGGAAAATCAATATATCCCCTCCGTAACTTTTGTTGTTTTGTAAATTTGGTTTACTGCCCTTGTAAATCTACTTCATGTAGTCTCAAAGTAACAGTTATATATTAACTCAGACTTTGACTCATGCTATGGTGACTGCCATCAACCTAAAGATTTAGAGATAGGTCTGTCATTTGGTCTGCACTGATGCAGAGCCTGTGTTAGCACGTACCTGCTCATTCTGCTGCTTCTAATGCTGCAAAATTTATCGCAGTCCCATTTTTGTTTTGCATATTTCAGCGCTACTTGCTTCCTAACAGGTTATTAAATACCATAGAAAAATATATCAGTTAAGGGATCGATGATTCTCGGTGTTGGGCCTCTAATGTTTTTCTTTTTCCTAATTTTGATCTGGAATATTTTTGCATTAGGATGCAGAAGGAAAGGCCAAATTTCACTGCAACACTGTTAAATGTTCTGACTCATTGCCTTTGTGTTTCCTTTACACTGCCGTCTTCTTATCTGTTCACACTGTGACTGTGACTCACACACAGATTTCAAAACTGGTTGCTGGGAAGTGATAAGCAGAGCAGACAGATTCCAGACACAAGCAAATGTGATGTATGATGAGCTATTGATTGATATATGCAAAGGCTCAATCCATGTTTTTTTTGTGGGGGGGACTAATCTCTGGTGTTATTGCATGGCATGACTCAACTGCTTCTATTATCTGTACCTCTTGAAGTTTTGATACAGTCCTGTGCGGGGTTGAAAGCTCCTTTTTTGAAAGTGTATTCCCTATAAGTCATTCACTCAGGGGAGGCTAGCTGCTGATGAAGACAAGGTGTGAGAGAGAAGACTGGAATGCTACCTGATCTGTGTTTGTCAGCTCCCACATAGCCCCAAGGCCAACGCAGGGTGAACAGAAGCCCTGACTTCAGATTCATCACGACACAAACTTGCTACATTTTATGAGTTGTGCAACAGCCATCTACTCAAAGAAACACCTGGCTTTTTTAGGCATTGCTCCAGGAGGGGAGTACTGGATTTGAATGTATCATAATACAGAACAGCTAGTACAGTTAAAGCTAAAGAGTAATGCACATGACACCCACACCCGATGCATCTAGACACATGTTATACTATACTGTGGCATCTGCATCGTCGTCTTCTCATTAACATATAAGCATTCAGCGTACTTCACTGCTTCTTGCAGCACTCTGACAAATGTGACATTGAATCCACATTGACAGTCCTGAGTATATATTACATATTTTATCATTTTTGAATCTGCATGTTTAAGTATAATTGTGACTGGTCCCTCTGTTTTTATTCATCAGTGCTGGGCAGGATTCCTATTCTAAACTCAGCTTTAAGATGGATCAGATTACTGGTGAGGGGCAAGAAAGGGGCCCCTATATGCTGAGGGGACTGACATTGAGAGAAGGACATAGCGAATGTGTAGGAGAGTGTCTCATCATCTTTGTCTGCCCATGCAGACAAAGCAATCATTAGCTTGATCAGGGACGTAGTAGGCAAATGGTCTTCCTTCTCTGCTGTGTATTTTGACTGTCTCATTCCGCTCCATTTGTGCCGAAGTGCTGGTCACCACCACAGAGGGCAGAGATCATTCTCTTGAGCCTGAGAGGGGAACACCTGACGCTCAAGAGTCAAGAGTTTAAATAAAGTCTAGTTTGTCTTGCTCGGGTTCCTACTGCAGGTCAACATGGGTCACCTCAGCCCAGTCGTTTTGTCCCGCACCTGTGTTCGACTGCTGTGGCCACATATGGCCTCATGAACCAATCTTTGGAGAAAACGTTCCCGGTTTCGGAACAACTGCTCCAAACAAGTCAGGTGTGACTATCCCCCAAGACAATTGTATTCATACGCTGGAAACAAAAACAAGAACAGACTGCACAGTCCCAAAGTGCATCCATGGCGACACCATCGTACTGTTTTTGAATATGAGAAGAGGATTATGGAAGTTGCTTATTTTCCGTTGAGCAGAGATTGTCTCATTGTTGAGCTGTCATTGTTTTCCTGGATGTACATTACCTGGGATGACAACAGATACAGCTAGCAACTAGCTGTTGCCAATAGTTAAGGCAAGTTTAACTATATAACTATAACTATCTGAAATGGGGGCTCTTCCCTGCCAAATATAGTACAATGTTGAATAGGGAATGTGCTATTTTAATGTCGGAAATAGGTCGAACTGTAGTGAAGGTTAATTGGAGTTAGGGGAGACTGGGGCATTCCTGTCAGGATGGTTGATACCCACCAGCTACCTGCTGGCGTGGAGCTTTGAAATAGACACACACACACACACATACACGAAGAAAAAAAGACAACTGGGGGCAGACACATGTTTCCAGCTGACCTGCTAATATCCACAGTCCATCTTTCTTTCACACACACACACACACACACACACACATGCGAACTGCCAGTGCATTCCTCCCTCTATCTCTCAGATATTTTTAGACGTATGTCTTTGCGCTGTGGTCTTTCATCTGAAGCATGCTATCATGACTTTTTTGTGTGTGGAGACATCCACGCTTGGCTTATCTATTGATTGACATTTGTACATAAACAGTGCTAAAGCTGCGTCTCTTATCACACGACGAAGAATAATTTAGCGCAGTCATACTTGGATAAAGTAATTGATGTTTATGGATGTTTAACCACAGTTTTGCCACACAAACACACAGAAACACACGGTGTTCCCCTGTTTGACCCAACTGAATTCCTCCTGGTTGCTATTCACCCAAGCCTGAAAGTAGTCCCTTCATTCTTTGATAGAGAATCATCATGCGGCCAGAATCCACAAGTCCTTTCCCAAAGGGAGCCTGGTCTGCTTCTAGAAGGTCGACCTTGTCCCAAGAGGAACAAAAGAACAGGGTCAGGATGGACAGTGGGAAAGTAGGGAAACAGAGTGGGAAAGGCCTGGAGCATTTAAAGTAGTGGAGGAAAATTCCCATTGAAAGACATCTGACTTGGATTGTAATATGTATGTGTGTATGTGTGTGTGTGTGTAGACATGCAGCTGGCCTCTCTCACGCCTCTTTGCAGACCGCCCAGGATTTAGGCGCAGCCCTGGTTGAAGCAAGAGCGGTATTAGGGAGTGAAAAATCCATGTTAGGAAGACGGAGATGACTGATGAATGCATGTGTTGTTGGTCAGACTTAACGTGTGTTTGAGGAAGTGGCTAATTATCAGCCGCACAACCTCAACATCTTAAACCTCTCCTACATGTTTGTGCATGTGCAGTGTGCACACTTGTATTTCCAGCTCTCACTCAATGTTACCAAAATGTCCTTGTTGATCATCTCACTGTCCTGACTCCAGCTGCCTCCACTCACCCGCTGTACCATATTTCCTCCGTTTAATAAAACTTAATCTGTTAGAGACAGATTTGACTGCTGTTATGAGATAAGAAAGTTAATATGAAAATGTCTAAATTTAGAATTTCTGCATAGATTTCTATCACTGAACAAGAAAATAACCCTGAAAAACAGCAAATGAGGTAATTGGACTGCAAAAAAAACAAGGAACAATAGCACTTATTACTTTTTTTATGTTGACCCAGTGCTTTGTTAACCCATTTCTGACCAGGCAAAGTAAACAATAACAATACTTCCTCCAGAGAGGTTGTACAACATCTGACAAAACATTTGTTCACATTGTGTTACATGTGTTTTCAAGGGTCTGTACATCCATGTGATGTTTCAGCATATTCCATTGTCCCTATCACTTGTCGCCTCAGCTTTCCCTCTCCTTCCTCTGTTTTAGACTCTCTTCCCCTCTCTCTTACTCCCTGCCCTATATCGCTCGACCTTTCTGTCTTCCTGTTGTTTCATTCTGTTTCCAGACCTTTCCTCTCTCATCCGTCCATCCCCTGCACTTTGATGTCAGCCCATGCTGCAGTGCTGACCACAACAAACAAAAGACCCCGATCCCCCTTCATCTTTCAATCCTCTGTTTGGCTCCCTTCAGATCTCTTTTTTTTTTTTTTTTACATCTCTCCACCTTTTTTGGTCTCCTTTTGTTGATGCTTTCTGTTTTTGTATTGCTGTCTATTTTTAGATGTTTGAGTTTGAGGCGTTGCAGTGTTTCGTATGATATGTTTTAGCAGCAATGTGTGTATAGCGGGCAGGCAAACAGACGTCCATACAGTACATGATGATGTACAGAAGCAGGTGGGAGCTCATCTTACAGGGTTATAAAGGTTATTGCTATCCTGCAGCAGCACTACAGTGCACTCAAGGTCTGGAAGTACACACACACATATTTACTTGTGCCTCCGGAAAAACCAACAGATTTTCTGGCACATCTGTCATTTGTGCCACTTAATAAATGCACCCATGGCAACGCACTAACCGACGTGCACACACAAACAAGGCAGCCATCCTCATGATTCATATTAAATTCTGCTGAAATGGAGTGTGTGTCCCAACCAAGTGGGCGACAAGCCACACTGAAGTAATCAACCAAGACTTCCTCTGAATCTGTTGTGGAGGCTAAATGAAAGTTGACAGTTGAATTTGGGATCCAACTGAATACAAAGTTGTTGTGAGAATTCGGGGCGGATCTTCGTCTATCTTTGGATTGGAAGAATCTTCCTCAGAAACAGCTGTTCCATGTCAGAAATACTTTTACTCTTGTAAACATTTGTGACAATGTGGATTTCCACAGCTGAATAAACTGCATAGCGAGAGCGTGCTCAAGGTCTTTTAGTCCAGCGATGGGACGTCGAGCAGCCATCCTCATGATTCATATCACGAGGATTAGGACCTGATTTGAATTGTGCACGCGCAACAACCACCGCAAAGTGGTAGATCTTGACTGTACAGACTGCGTGGGTGCATCTTCTTTTTTAGTTTGTGTATGTGCAAGAGCACAACGTGCAAAAAGGCTGGGTGAAGGTGAATATAGATCAGTAGTTGTCATGATCAATGAATTGTATCTCAGCTAGTAAACAACAACGATCAAGTCAAACGGGACGTCGATACAATGGCCTCAATCCCTGATCACCATTGACCCTGGTTCCAAATGAAGTCACCAGTAGAACATGGCGGAGGCTCGATATTCAGATATAATATACACGTCTGTGAAATAACTGCAGAGCTGGTGGAGATGTTGGTGGAGGGAGGGAGGTTATGTCAGTGTTGTTGGTGAGTTGTGTTTATTTTACCTCAAACAGTCCAAAGACAGAGTTGTCATTGCCATTCAATGCTGGTAGAAATATAAAACTGTCTGTGCAATATTCTGTTGTCAGCAGGGTGGAGTAACATGCGAGGACGTCCTCCTCCTTGATGGATTGTTTTGGTGAATTGTTTAAAATTCTTTCGAGCACTTGTTGCTGTGATAAAGAAGGTTTATTTCCTGTCTTGTTCGCTGGCCCGGCCGTCTGCGTGTTTCTCAGAGAAACATAATCTATCGGTCTTAATCCCTGCCAGCGGTCAAAGGGTCCATTGTCACTTGACATAGGCTATTATATTCACTGTTTTTACATTCCCCACCCTCTGGTGCGAAACTCGCATGTGCAGCACTCGCACCATGTTTTCAGTGTTCTGATTTAGGTCATTTCAGTTTGGTTTGGCAATCATTTAAGCCAGTCCACTTCACAACCGCTGTGTTTATGTCCTTGCTATTGTTTGGACTTTCAGAGTAAACTGCCCGTGACCAACATCCTCACTAAGTAAGACACATGGTTGCTGAGTTGTGCAGAAAGTTTGCTAAACTTCACGTCCTACATTCTAAGAAAAGAAGTTCAGTAGAAAACTGCATCTTGTTCTGTTTATTCTCCTGTGCGTTTAGTTATATCAGCTTGTAGCTGAACATTGACGTATATACGAAGAGATACAGCTGGTATTTAAGTGAAAACACACATACAGAAAGATCGAGCTGTTTTATTTACTGTGCCAATGCCGATTAATTACTTGAAACAAATAGGCCATAATTCTTTTTATAATTTCCCTTTTTCCTGAGGCGGACTGGCACATCATCCATCTCACTCCGTCTGCCCAGAACACTGCATGGTGTGTGTTTAGACGTGTCTTAGAAAGTGAGAGAACTCGCCTGGCTGTCACTGTGAAGTATGACATACTCCCCGCAGGAATCCCCTTTGACTACGATCTGTTATGTAGCAGCTTTCTGTCTGTTTCTGTCTTCCTGCCTTACCCACAGAGAGCCAGTTGTGTGCATGTGTGAGTGTATGTATCACTTAGCCTCTTATGTAATTGTCATTGCCTGGTCTTGTCAGTGTGAGGAGTAGTTTTGTATACTTTGCAAAGCCGCTGCTTCCCAATTGGTCAGATTCCACCTGAAGCCTAAAGGGATTTGCGAAAAATAGGTATTAGTTTTGTATTACAGTGTATGCACCCTGCAACACGGATGCACGAGGGCCACTCAGTTGCACAACAGCTGTCAGTCTCACAGACATCTGACCGATTCCCTCACATTGATACTTCATTGTGGATTGGAATCGCTTTCTTATCATTGATAATGTGATTATAATTAAGTGAATTACACTGTTTGTAATACGAGTAGGGTGATACAGGTCAGATCAGGTATAAACGGACAGTTAAGAATAAATAATTGAAAGATTCAACTCTGCAAGTCGTTCTGTGCTTTACCGGATTAAACATTTAGACACATGTGAATATATGTATATTGTTTAACCCCTTAGTTTTGCTCGGATTTAATCAACCTACCAGCACACAGTGCTGGTAAATATAAGTAGCACTTTAACAAGGAAGACGCATAATGGTTACCGTGACAACTTTAGCATAGATCGCTAATTAGTGACCCAAGGTTAAAAAGAAGCAAACAATCTCAAGTAGCCTCCCCTGTTTTCTCCTCTTCGTTCCCTCCCTTCATGGTTCTGATGCCTCTATCGCCTCATGATGTGAGAGAGTGACCCTCTTCCTGAGCATGAGAGTATAAGAGTTGTTGCTCTCATGTATCTCATCTATTCCTCCTTTTCTCATACCTCTAATATCGTTAAATTTGCAATTTGGATTTGCAATCCAAATTGCAGTTTTGCAGTATCTTAAATGGCTAAAAAGTAAAAACTTAATTACTTCTTCATTGGCCAATGCTCAACCCCCCCCAGGTTGAACTCTCATGACCATTGCCTGATCCTGCTGACATACAGATAAAGAAACAACGTAAATATGCTCCTTAAAAGACTCCTGAAGGGAAAGATGCAGGACCCCCCCTGTCGCGTCACGCCGATGTGTACAGAAAACACCTGTCACGCAACCAATACAATACACTGGCTGTGCACCATGCTGGGGACACATGTACACTGACACTCAGAGAGCCGGGAAGGTAACAGAAGTGCTTTCATGGCCGTGATACAGTCCATTAAACATGAAGGAAAAAGATTCAATGACACACCTGCACGCAGTCTAAGCATGTTTGCACTCTCCTGCTTACATGAACACGTGCATCATCATCCAAGACAGACACTATACCTCTACTTCAAGAGAACATGTTACCACATCGGGTGTGTTACTGTAAAAACATATTGCAAGAGCCCGTATCATTGTTTACTGTGGGATGAGTTGTTATCCCCGCCCTTATTTCTGTGGGTCAAGTGAACACAGTGTGCACACTAATCCTACACATCTGTATGTTTAATGTTCTTCTGACCATCCAGCTGTTATTCACATGTGTGTGTGTGTGTGTGTGTGTGTGTGTAAGCAGAATAGAACAAAAGAGCGCAGTTGGAGAGGCCCTCCCAGGCCACACAGGGAGTGGGGATTGTTTCGGAGTCAGTGATGGGGATTATGAGGAATATGATTTCATACGTCTACAGAATGGTTAATCTCCTTAAGCGCCGCTGGAGTCTGCACGCCCGTTCCTGTTGCTGCCCACTAATGGAGGCAACGGGAGAGCGTGAGTGCTCGACTTGTTTGTCTGTACACGTGTCGTACCTGTTGGTTTGTTTGTAAGACGGGTGTGGTGCTATTGTGGATGTCAAGTAACAACAAGTTACTTTAACCGGTATTTGATTGTTGACATTTGAACTTGTGTTGTACTATGAAATGATTCATGCCACATCAATGCCACATTGCCATTTAGCCGCTGCCGTCGTCTCAGTTTTCTCTTGGTCCCGGACTCGGTCTGCAGATGCAGAAGAGGTCACATAAACATAAAGCTTCACTTTTCCTTTGAACGTCTTCTTTCGAGGCTTCTGCCCGCTTGTGTCCCGCCATGTTGACTCAGCTGTGTTTTTGACCTTTACTTTCTCTCATTGTGTGTAGGGAGTCGGAGGGTGTGTCCGTCTGCGCCCTTATGTGAACTTGAGTGTTGCAAGCCACAACCACGATAGCTGTTTGGATAGATGTGCTGTCCAGTCCCAGGAATTCCTTTTAGATTCGCAATCATTTCGGTTAAAATGAATCATTCAAGGTTTGGGCTTAACAAACCAATGGATTCATTTATTTGATAACAACAGCACATGCAAATACTCTATATTGGTCCTTGCTTAGATGTAGAAGATTTAGCTTCAGTCATCCAGAGGTCCAGACATTCATATGCCGAAAACATTGTGCATGCATATGCAAACTTTCTTGTAGTCCACGTCGATGATCGCTCCGAACGGACCTGAATGAGTCCCGGCTGTAGGATATGAAGCCCTCTTGTGCAGCGATACCAGCGTATCAGGTGACTGTTATTGTGCGCCTGTCTTCGGTGTAATCCAGGCTGAGGTTGTTGTAGGGCAGTTTCACTCTGGGTTGATTCACCGCCGTTAGTGAAGGATCTAGTTCCTTCCTCTGAGCGACGGGAATTCCATCTTTGTTCAGAGTTTGTTTCACATTGCTCAGTTTCTTTCCACTGTAGTTTAATGACGTTTGGATGTAATTTTAGTCCGACCGCTCTCTTGTTTCTCTGTGTGAAGAGGAACTGAGATGTTTTTCTGCATATTGTGTGTATTCCTACATATTATCAAAATAACATTGATTCTCCGCGTCTTTCTTCCTGCACACACACACACACACACACACACACACACACATCCCTCCGTTTGATCCGTTATCCTATGAGGCCCACAGCAGCTAGCAGCGAGACACCACATAAAAGAGAAAAAAGCCCCCCTTCGTCTCAATTAAGTGCCCTCAGCCTCAACAATATGCCCCACTGTCTGCTCAAATCGTGCTGAATTCACCCGATCAGCTGCGTCTTCAACTGCCAGGGCCTCTACTCCACCCTCCCCCCCAACCTCCTGGGACTGTTGAATGCACTTGGTCAAGAAACCCAAAGGTCCTGGATGAAGATAGGGGAGTGAAAGAGGTTGAAGCCCAGCAAAGGCTTTCGGCCTTCGGGGAGTAGAGACCCTCTGGGTCCCTGAGACCCTGGAGGTCTGGAGTTTTGACTGAGGTTCTTTGTTGTGGGACGATGGAGGGACTGATTATCAGTCTGGATGGAAATGTCAGATCCCCGAGGGCTTCGGGGGGGGATCCATCAATCTTTCTTTTTTATCAATCTTTTATGAATAAGTATCGTCTTTGTGCTGCGTCCTGCTGCCTTCTCACACTTGTTTCCATTTCATCTCATACATCATCTCCATCTTAACTCTCTCTATTCTTATTTTTCCCTCCTTCTCATCAGTTCATTTTGACATTAGTTAAAATAAACAATGGAAGCTCAGCTGGACTCTTCATTAATGCAGCAGAATAAGATTGTGTGGAACCTCCACCTGTTAGAGACGGATCTATTTATAAGGATTGGGCACAAGTACAAACTTTAACAATGGCATAAAATGTATACAGTGTCAAAGGGTTTCCTACACTTAGACTTTACTCTGGTGGGCCACCC
>CAAKHC010016296.1:0-14139 GCA_901007825.1 Macroramphosus scolopax | reverse complement strand
AAGACAACAGATGTCTTTAATTGTGTATGATTTATAGGAAACGCAATGTTTATCAGCCGTTAACAGTCGCGGCTCGACGTGCTTTTGTATCAACTTAATACGAGTGTTTCCGTCTAACGGGGCGCCCCGTCGCCTTGGAAATGCAAATCCCGTAACATGCTGGGCGTTCACAAACTGGTGGAGGTCTGCGCCCTCTTCCTCCACCTCCGTCTTCTTCCTTTGTCTTGGTTTGCTGCAGCAGCCAACATGCAATGCACCATATTTCCACACATCAGCACACTAACTGACTGAGTGCTCTCCTATTACCATCAATTAGTTGACGTGTCTTTCACACTGAGTAAGATGTGTTACCTTTGGCTGCTATATGTGGGCGTGGCCTCCCTGTCTGTGTCCAACATTGAGCCAGTTGGTAACAGGTGGGGTCTCGTCTGGGACCCCGGACAGGCTGCTGTCACGACGGTTGCGCTCTGACCGCCGTACCAATGAGCTCTTCGGCACCGCCCTCACTCTGCATGATTCGGAACCCCGTGGACGCCGATACGAGACTCTGCTGCAGCGATTTCAAACTTCCACCTCGGCTTCACATCAGCTTGTGTGACTTGTTGTTTAAATTTGCATGCTAATGAGAAAAGAAAACCAAATTGCTTCCTCTGTGTTATGTGAAGTTAAGTGTGTTGACATGAAATATTTGCCAATTATGAACTAATTCGTTTAAATAACCCCCTAATCTGCATAGCTGTTTATGTTTAATATTATGAAGGTTAATGGCGGGACTGAAGGAGTCTCGAACGCCTTAGTAATAATTAAATACGACAGCTGGGCCCGAGCTGTGTACATATTGTAGAGTAATATCACAAAGACAACAGTGACAATGTAAAAAAAAACGTGACTAATATTCTGTTGCCTTTGAGAGCAACAGTAGAGTTTTCTTATTGGACGGTTAAATGCTGTGTTGCATCCTCTCTCACAGCGGCGGCTCAGCTCTAAATCAGACGAGGTTGTTTGTAGTCTGAACCTCATGGTCTGTTTTCAAACAGACGTTCATGAATGTCGTTATCTCAGCGTCTGTTTCGTGCCCGTGGCGTGTCATCACGTATGGTTTGTTATAAGGGTATGATGACGGTGGATAACCTGGCTGACCCGCCAGGGGGCGGGGCTAAAACTAGCTATTAAGGTCTGTAGAAATACAGGCGGACGCCTTGAGAGCACACCTAAAGTGCAGGCAACAGGATTGTGATCGCCCCCTGGTGGCTTGTTACAGAATTAGTCATGAAACTCACCTTCCATGTGAGCGAATGGGACCTGGGCCGACCTAAGAAATCGATTCATTCTTCTTAAAGAGTGAAGTTCCAGGTTGTTGCAGACGCGTTTACGAACTTCTGTTTTGGGAACATTAAGTAAGAAAGTTGCGATCTTTCGTCTGGATTCCTTAACTATGATGTATTTTTAGTGCAGTATGGCAGCGTCTGTATCCGGGCTTCATTTTCAGACAGTGGGAGAAAGTAGAGACAGTATCCAGGAATATATACAGTCTATGATGATTGCTCCAAGATCAACTCTGATATTAACTTTCCTATTTTTACTTTAACGTATCTCAAAAGACTTTTTGAGAAAAATGGTTGTGGAGGAAAATCAATTGTCACTTGAAGCACCAGACGGATTGAATAGCTCATCTATCTTAAACACCAACCGTGATCTTAAAACTGCAATTCAATATTTTCACATCAGCAATGAATCAAAGTAAATGTTGAGTAAAGAAGGTGGTGGCTCGTATCGGCAAAGCAACAAATAATTCTCACCCTTGTCTGCAGTTTCTCTTAAAACTGGGAAGAACTGCTGATCATTATTTAAAGAGACAGACGTTTCCATCAGGGACAGTTGAGTATTGGATTCACATTCAGCAGGTGGCCAGAAGTTCAAATGAAGGCCGATGTTGTTTTGTCTGCTCGATGTGGAAATAAGCAGCAGTTTGCACCAAGTTTTTGGGCTCCCAAGTGGCCAAAAATAATCTATTTAATCAAATTTTCTACATCTAAGAGCACTCAGGACACAGAATCCTGGTAGTCTGTGTCCCTTTACCTTTGCAGAAGATGGCAGCTTTGTATTTAATGACACTGACAGTCTGAGAGAATAATTCACTGCAGGCACACGAAAAAAAATCCTTTATCAAGCAGAACAGCCAAATTATTCAGGTACATTTAGCATGCAATGAGGTGTTGCACTGTTACAAACCAATTGGAATTGATGTTGCTGATTAGCAACAAGATACCCTGCAGCCTGCGCGGAGGCTCCGGCGTTGATCTGAAAGAGAAATGGAAAATATTAAACGCAACCCCTTCGTGATGATTTGCTCACCATCAAAAAGCTGCGTGCCTCTAATATGCAGACCATGAATTACATGATGTACCGCAGCTGTTACGTACGTTCACCCCGTGGATTCGCCCGCAGCGGCAGATTTGGGACAGACTGCATTCAAAGCCAATATTTATCAAAGGTGCATGACATTTTTCCTTTGTGTCGCGAGCTTGCTGGTTGTAGAGCAAAATCTATCGTGGATGTTTGCAATGCATCAAGCTGCAGCGACAGGCGGAGATTTTTCACCACTTCATTCACTCCCTCTGCCACGGAACGTGCCCGAATGACAGATTGACTTTGCAACATCTGGGCTTCAGGCCTGCCTCCGCTTGGACACTCTATTTATGTACATCTCCAGGCGTTATTATTCTTTCTTTTCTGTTGACACTCTCTGCTGGTGCTGCAAATTAACTTATTAATTTTTCACCGCATGCTCTGATGGTAATTACATTTCCTCCCCTGTGCAGGCTATTGTCTGTGGAAATGTCATAAAATAGCTTAAACTGCTGCTATGATTAGGGAGTAATCTGACTGACAGTGAAATTACCAGCCGTCAAGTAACATTCGCTGCATTCAAAGATGAGTTATCTATTTTAGTGAAACTGTAATTAACGACAATGGAAACGTTGCATTGTTTCCGTGTCTCTCCTGAATAGCCGGAGCTCTACAGCGACGGGGGCTGACATATGGCTCATATACAAACACGTCGGCTCGGTTCGGCTCTGTGTGTGTCGGCCCGGCGCTGCTGGGATTTGCATTTCCACTACAGAAGGGCACCTGAAGGTTTGTCTTTAAACTGATGAAGCGCTTGTAATGAGTTGAGAGAGCAGCGACTCGATCCACGGCTGAGAGCAGAAGTGGTTAAACGGACGGCTGAAAAACTGCAGATAAACATTTAGTTTTCCATAAATTCTTCACAATAAAAGTCCCTCTTTATTTTGATAGTTAAAGCTTTTATCGGGGAAATCTTGGGTTTTGATATAACTTAAAACGACTTCACTCAAATGAAGCAGATATCTCAAGTACAAACAGGATGGCAGATCAGAAATTAACTTCAAAAGACGGACATTCAATTTAAAGCCACAAAGTTACTGAAAGCGGAACACATCACAGAAGCAAGTTGACTCTCGCTACACTATCTTGCTCGAGGTGAAGACGAGCTGTCGTCACGGGTAAGCGAGACGTCACTGCAGCCCGCCGACTCCAAAGAAGGTCCATCACAGGGACACTTTAACTGGTGATGGAAATGCAAATCTGCTTGGCTTGGCTTGACTCGACTCAGCGCAGAAAATAGTGCCAGCAAGTTATTAACTCTAATTATTGATGAGGAATCCGGTGGATCCTCCAGAGGACCCAACTGCTGTCCTCCCTGTTACAGGTTAGAAACCTCAGTGAGCTTCAGACCGCAGGGATTATCATCGCCTCCCTCCCTGTCACCGGCGGCCATGATGTCCTATCTGGCTGGAACATGACATTTGAAATATGTCACCAGTGTTTCCACCAGATAACGCCGCACAAATAGGCTTGTATTCAGTGTCCTGGCCGATCAAAAGCTTGTAGTTATCAAAGCTTGTCATCTGTACGAGCGCCACGAGGAAGCCATGTTGTTGCAGACCTGTACGGAGCCCCGTAATGACTTGTATTGTATCGACTGCGGCTGTGCTGTCAGCCACGCTAACGGGAAAACGGATCAGCCCGTAACTGTCCATCAGCGAGAGAATTTCGGTTTCCTCCTCTCTGCTTCTTCAGGCTGCACAGCCGTCACCGCCCTCCCTTCACGCCCGTCGTCCTCCCGCCTCTCTCTCGTCTCTATCTTTGACTTTACTGTCACTATTGTCCGACCGTCCACCGAAACAATTTATGAGATGACAGCTTTCAAAAAAGCAATTAAACCAAAAGTATTGAACTCTTCACCGGATGATTTTTTGGTTTGAAAACATGAAAAACTGTTTCACAGGTTCACGATCAACAACAGTTTTGATAAAAATCAGCTGGCAGTTATACTTTTTTTTATTGCTGATTTAACTATCAATCGATTTCTTCAGGTCTTTACATGATTGAACACAAAAGCAACATGTAGCAATGCTGCATGTGTGACCTGCAAAGGATTCAAACTCACAACCACCCACATGGGGAGCAGAGGCTGATATCTAAAGGCAGTGGCGTCTATCACCAGGATGTAATATCAGCTGTTTCAGCTGGCTGACATTACACAGGAAGCAACCACATCAGGGGCCGCGTTCCAACATCTAGTCATCAGTCCTGTTCGCTTCCGTTGTGCGACCACGGTGCATCCTCCCAAAAACAAAATGTTCTTCAAATAACTTCAGAAAGTTACATTTAATTTGAAACCGTTAGAGGACTTGTTGGTTTCTGGATGCCGGGGCGAGTGATGAAGCTGCTGTGTAATCGACTGTGTTTTCTTTCCGTGATTCGGAGATGCTGCAAACAGGAAGGCGGGGAGATGTGGGGGACTCCGAAAGGAGCCAAGCAACTAATGTTGCCCAGGGGCCCTCTAACAGGTTAATCCAGGCATGAAAATCCCAATTTCATGCCCAGAGGATCATCAACTATTTGGGATTTTTTTTAAAGTCTTTCCTCTAACAGCTATTGAGTGCGATCGTCACGGCAGTTGCTGCATTCACTCGCTCTCACCTCAGGATAAACGTCGGTAATCTTTTTAACTTGTCATCATCAAGTTATTTGCTTCCTGTCATCCAATATTCATGTACATCATGTCAGCCTGACATCCACGACAGCCTCAGCTGTACTCTGTGTGCTTATTAGCAGCATGCTAACATGATGAACTCAGACGCTTGTAAAGACTTTTGTCTGCACGGAGTTTTGTTCGACCTTCAAAAGGAAGTTTATGGCTGCTTGGAACTGCCTCGCTCGAAGGCGGAATGAAAAGCCAGCCTCCGTGGAGAGGACGCCATCAGCAAGAAATCATTTAAATATGATGGCACACTCTTCCAGACGGCGTCTCCTTGAATGCAAACGCAGGGTTGCACTTTACACGGAATACCTGACGGAGGAAGTTCTCAGACTTTCTCAGGTTCCGGACACGTTGACCCTCGTTGACCCCGATAATCTGCAGTGATTCTGCTCAGTACCTTTATATCTGGAGATATCTTGGATGAGGAGACTGCATTCAGACATTGAACACATTGATCCATCATCACTGATCTGACCCTGTAGAAAACATACATTTATGAGTAATATAATATATATTTAGTTGTTTAACTTCTTTTATCTGGTAAAAGTCTTGTTTGTGACTGTATTTCTAATAATTTAGATTATTAATCAGATTAGCTATTTAAAGCTCAGATCAGTGATGCTTTGTCAGATGTTTAAATGCTGACGGCCGCCTGGAAGAACCTCGAGGAACCTCAGGGGACCCAGTTTGGGAACTGCTAGTCCAAGGAAGGAAACTGTAGAGTGCTGACCTCCGCAAATTAAAGGCAATTTTTCACCCACACAATGTTCTTTAAACTCTTCTTCCTTTGCCTGATGCTTCACCCCTTCTCCATGTTTTGGTGCAATCCTGAGTTTGTCGAAAATGCTGATGACATCAACAACCAACGACCATGCTAATCCATGCTAATGTAAATGCAAATAGGAGTAGCTAGGTAAGCTAAACTACACACCATAAACACACATCTCCAGCCGTGATCTACTTCTATATAAATAGGATTACACATACACATGCACCAGAGAAATTGTAGGTTTCATTGAGTCCCAGTCCGAGATGAAGCGACGGTGTATTACGAGTGTGTATTTGTGAGCCGTAGGTGGGTGGGTGAGCTTGGAGGGAGGCAGCTGGTATGTAGAACAGACCGAGAGAGAGAGTGAGAGAGAGAGACTGCCAGGTAACACCGTCTGCCAAATATTTCCTTTTGATGATGTAGCTGCAGGAGTGACTCATTCGAAAGACAAATCAGTGGATGAATTGTTTATGAAATGTATCTGATGGTATTAAAGTGATAAATTGCCTCTCAACGCCGCGGTGGTGCTGTGGATTTGGAGGTTTGCTGCTGCGGTCGCTTATGCAAAGGAGATTCCTCTGCCTTTTCCGGGCGACAGGATTCCCTCTATCTGCATTTACCCAGCGACTGCTGCTGCAATATGGAACACAGTGAAAGGCTCATTTCCTGCCGTCTATAGCTCATCCTCTTCCAGGAAACACACCGCAGGAGCTCTGCTTTGGGTTGGCTGCGGCATTCTTTGAAGATGTCTAAAGAATCATGGAAGGTTTTAATAAAGGTTGAGGACTTCCTTAACTCTCAAAGCCCTTATGTGATTACTAGGTGATCAAAGTAACATTTATTCTGTTGAATTTACAGCAAACGTAGTGTTTATCCAGCCTGTACAGCTGCTCCTGTGACCAGGAGTGGATCAGCTCGATACAAGAGCTTCATCCAGGCTGCGCTGGGCTGATGAGGGAAGCTCTGGAGTGGGAGCTGCTATATTTTAGGATAAATTAAAACGATATTCCTTGCAAACAAACCGGAGAAATTAATGGAGTTGATGAATTGAAATGATTCGGGCAAAGTTTTGAACCTTTTAATGATCTCGTACTTGTAGCTGTCTACCTAATCTCCTTCCTCGTCTCTCCTCCCTCACTGCAGTTCCTCCAGTCATCCTGAGACTGTCTGAACCTGAGCAGCGCCACGACACCTGCATCGAGTTCACGGTTCGGGGTTACCCTCACCCGAAGCTGCGCTGGTTCTACGAGCAGAAGGAGATTCTCCAGAGCGGCTACATCCGCACCGAGATGGACTTCTACCAGGACTACCTGGAGGGCTGCCTGACCTTCCAGAACCCAACGCACATCAACAACGGCAACTACACCCTGGAGGCGAGCAACCCGCTGGGGACGGTCACCAAGACGGTGTACGGTCACTTCCTCAAGGACCCCGGCGTCGAGGAGGAATGTGAGTGGCCACGTTCTTCATCTCTGTTGGCGTCTGGCTGAGGTGTGCTGATGTTAGAGAGGACGAACGTGGGTGAAAGTTACATTCCTACACTTACTTACACTTCACCTTCAATCTTGTAGGTGTTAAAGACTAGAACCTCGGGATTAAAAGACCAATAACCTCAGACAGGAGCTGCCATCGCTCCACTCGTACGGCATCATGGCCCCAACAAGTGCTCGACTTGTTGGATTGAAACTGTCGTACACATCCGAGGCTACAAAGAGCTGCTTTTAGTCTTTTAATACAAAATTTGCCTTCACGGGGAGTTGATCTTAGCTGGCTGGAAGGCAGCCAGGGTTCATACGCAGTTCAGTCAGGTAGATTGTTCACTCGCAGTTCATCCCCAGTTCACCGGGAGGGAGAAGAACACCCACAAAGGCTGGCAGGTTTCTCCCCATGGTCACTATTCCAAGGTTAATTCCACACGTGTATTTATTGGCGTAGTTTGACTTTCTTTGTGTTCTCTCCTGCAGACATAACGGAACTAAATGAGTGTTTACTGTTTGCCATATTTAAGCCGGCCATTGTTTCAGTTTTACTGCGTGTTTATCGATGCACACACACTGTCGCTGGTAACCATGGAGACTTTGTGTTGCTATAGAGCTCCACAGTGAGACGATTCACAACCTGCTTCTTTACTGGTTGTTGTGTTTGTTTTTGGACTCTTGTATGTTTCATCTTTTAGTTTCCAAACTTCACTATACTTGTCCCGCCCCTTTATTAATCTTTAAGCAGTTTGATAGGTCGTGCACTGACATGTCTTCCGGTCCACGTTAGCATCTATGGCTCCAATGTGTCGGTCGACTATCTCCGTAGTTACTGTTGCTATGGAAGTCATTCTCCCCGTTCCAGCTCGGCACTAATGCAGATCACAATAATGACGTTGCTGAAATTACCACTCAGAATTGACAGACGCCCGGTTCATCATTGCCAGTGAGCCGTTCTGACAAATTACATCTTGCAGATCTTGTGTCTGAAACTTGACTTTAGTTGGATTTATTGTCCCAGCAGTTGTGGAAGTTGGCCCGACACTCAGGTGGAGCTCACCAATCAAACTGAGGACGCCTTTGTCATCTCTAGTTTGACTTGAAATATGTATACACAGAATATTAATTACTCCTGAGCAGCACTGCTGCCCTGACTCATTAAGTCCTGGTTGTGTAGATCCTGCAGGGGTTCCCAAAGTGAGGTCCTCAGCGTCACATTTCTTCTGGGCAGTTTGATGATATAAAAAGGTTCATGGACCTTCATCTATCTGTTGACGGTCTCTGTCCTTGTCGCTGTAACAAAGCTCGTTCCTCGCCGGTGTTATTAGAATGTTTGTGAAGCAGTTAGTGCGGTCATATTGCCGGAGCCATGCTTGGGGGGACGCTCTCATACTGTGTCGTAAATCTCCCGTGCATGATGAGCGGTTTGGCCTCAGGCCCGTTCTGGCAGCCTCACCACTGACAGCTTAAACAAAGTGGGCCGGTCTGATCTCCAACCTTCATTGGAGGCTTCTTCCATCTCCATATGAGGCCATTCTTTCTAATCAGCCGCGCCGCAGCGATGCATTCAAAGGCACACAACACACACACACACACTCTCAGAGCTCCGGGGGAGGAGGAGGCAGGTGAGGGAGGGGTGTTAAGGTGATGAGTGTGTAACATTATAGCAAAGGTGTGTGAGGGATTTGAGCCGTAGAGAAGAGACTGACAGGCTGACTGATACTGCTGAGGAGAGAGGAGGGCAGAGGGAGGAGAGGAGAGAGAGACGGAGGCTGGAGGGGAGGGATGGATGGGGAGATGATAGTTACGGCAACCACACACACACACACACACACTCTCACACAGATAAAATGACGCACTATATTGCACTCTGGGTGTGTGAGCCAGTGGCAGCCAGTCGACCGTGTGGCCATTAATTTGCCCAGAATTACTCTCTGATGTCCTGGCTGGAGGCCTCAGACTGGAGTTTCCCTGACACCCGTTCATTCCTTCTCATGGCTCTGCCCTCCTCTCCTCTTCCTCGCCCTCCTCTCCTCTTCCTCCTCAAACTACTGACGAAAACGTCATTTAAGAAACGTACATAAAAGTATTTCAGAATCATTTTGATACGTTAGTGCGACCACGGTTTGTTTCAGTGGTTCTCAAACTGGGGTCTGGGGACCCCCGGGGGCCCTTGAGTTGGTTCCAGGAGGTCCCCAGCAAACCAAGGGATCTTATATCAATATACTTCCATCTTTAAGTAACATCACGACAACATATCATTATACTGGTGATGGGTTTCATCCACTTCCTGTAATAAAAGCTTCCTTTTCTCCAGCTCGTTGTTTCATCTCAACATCAGTACTTGTGTTTCTGTCCTCAGTCTGATTTCTGCTTCCTGTTTCTGTTCCAGTTCCTTTGTCTCCGTCCGACACTGATTCAGGTCGACCAGATGAAGACACGTTCGGGGTGAGTTTTCCTCCTTAATGATGTTGACTGAAGCAGCTGCCAGACGTGAGCGCTGCCCTGCAGACCCGGCTGACAGTCGCTGTGTGTTCCACCACAAAATTCAGATGCTCTTTTGTTTAGTCAAAGCATCCCGGTAGGTGTTTGTGCTTCGTGTTGACACGCGGCACCGGAGTTCAATGTTTGGACACTAATGAATGTGAGCGTGGACGGTGCAGCGGGCGGTGCTGCAGCTCCACTTCTTTACCTTAACGCCGCTCTTCTAATTGCAGATATTATGACAGGTAGAAGTGTCATTAATTAATTAACAGCTGCGAGCAACATTCACCTGAATGGAATATTAATGATACAAACCGACATTTACAGTGAAGGAAACTATGAATAAAACATGGATGCAGCTTCTAATTTAACTCTCTCCCACCTTCGTTCAGCACGTTCCTTGTTCTGATCCCAGCTCGTCAGATAGCGACGGCCTTCTGATGCTCGTTCCTGTCCAGATGAGCCGCGGCCGGCTGTCCATTAACACCAATGAAACATCCGTGTTAGCTTTGATATATTGAAGGACGAGAACATGATGAGCACGCTCATATTAACTGAACCTTCTACTTCATGGTTGAACCTGGTTGGTTGGTTTAACTTATCCAGAACAAGTTGGGTGCACAGGTAGACAGGAAGTGAATTATCTTAAATTAAAGTAGGAAATGACTGAAATACCAAACTGGACGAGACATTATAGACACCAACAAAGGTCAGGAGAGGACCAGTGTGTCGCTGGTGTTGTGTATATAAACAGTTACTGTGCAGGACGTTTAAGTGTAAAATGTGTGTTTGAATCCCACTTTAAATTATTGGTTTGTTCCACATTCCCAAAATAGTTTGCACGGAGTTCAAAAGTGCAGGCTAAACTAAATAATGACTTACTTTATGTAAAATAGATGATGTGAAGTCAAATGGGGAAGACAAAAGCTTCTCCAGATGACTCGAGCGTCTTCCGGGACAATAAACGGTGATGTGTGATGATGAAATGATGAGCGAGACTCTTTGGACTCCGCCGACGTTCCTTCAAACTCACCTGAAAAAAAAGGAGCTGCTGCGTTTATCTTCAATCTGCCCCGGGGATGAGGATCATATTTAAATTAGAATTCTGTCACACGTCTGAGTGTTTGACAGCCGAGGCAGCAGTTTAAGATTCTTCCAGACTGCTGTAAACTGTTCGACGGCCTCAATCCAGCGGATTAAACACTGATTTGCAGTATTTATCATCCAGTCTGATGAAGCTCTTCCTTCCCTCTCAGGTCTCCATCGCCGTGGGTTTGGCTGGCTTCGCCTGTGTCCTCCTCCTTGTCCTGTTTGTGCTCATCAACAAGTACGGGCGGCGCTCCAAATTCGGAATGAAAGGTACGTCCACACGTGTTGTGAAGCCAGTTAGCTCCTCTCGCCCTTTCTGCCAGTTGCATCACCGTGCAGAATCCGTTCCCGGCTAATCTCTTCAAAACCTTTGTTCACCAGAAAATGTACATATGCATCTACTTCTTCTCCTGCATGTCTACTGAGCTACGTTTCTCCCCACCAGCACTCCCGTTACAGACCCGGCTGCACGACAGCCTCTGTGTTCTGCATTATGATGAGCTCTGCTAGACGTTTGGCAGTCGCGCCTCAAATGAGCACATATAGATCAGCGGATCGATATGAAAAGGGCAGCGTGCATACAGAGCGGGTCGATGCATTGTGCACACACCTCATACACTCGCCATGTCTGCTTTGTGGAGCGAGCGCAGAAGGGATCCTGAATTAATTAGCGGAATCAGAGCTGTCGATCACGCGGAGGAATTCAATAGGATTAATGTGGCTTTCCTTCATGCTGAGCTCTCACTTTGGATCGGCTCCAGGTTCTTTAGCTCGGCGTAGGCGTTCTGCAAAAAAAAAAAACAGGCAAGAGTACCGTCACACCACGGAGAGGACGGCGGTGGTGCTCAGGGCGCTTTGGTGCACGTTCAAGTGTTTGCCCACATGGACGCCAACCTCCTCTGAAGCGGTGGCTGAGAAGTGGTGAGGATCTGTATCACTCTTTTCTCTATCCATCCGTCAGTTTCAGCCGTTTATCCTTCTTCTAATTCTACAATCAATCAGGATATGTTCTAATGACACCTCAAGTCGAGCCATGTTCGGCATTTCTCATGTTGTAAAGCAGCATTAGCCGCTGCCAACCCCTTTAATTAACCAATTTACAGGATTACAGTTCGTCACTTACCTCGGTAAAGAACTCTCCACTGTAATCATTTAGGGGGTGGCAATTATTGCGTTGGCCTAGAGCGGGTTCTAATCAAGGATGAGTCTTATAGCTAATGAGGCTTTGCAGACGTGTTTGTAATGTCACGGCGAGGCGAACGCCGCGCCGGCTAACTGGATGCAGACAAAAACATCTTCGTGAAATCCTGACGAAAAAGTATCAGATGATGCAAGTAACGTCTTCAGCTCCCCGACGAGAGGGAAGTGTGATCGCCTTGTGTTTGCGTGTGCGTGATACGATGTGATCGGTGCCGTAGCTGCTTGTTATTGATGCACGACAGCAGTTTGGGTCCTTGATTTCTGCAGAAAACACAGACGCAACTGCGGCATCAGGCGATATAAATGGTCTGCCAGAATGTGGATGCATATTTTAGAAGTTTAGAGCTTCAGGCGCGGTATTACGGACGTGCACACGAGGACGCACTGAACCAGGAGAAAGGAAATAGTTTTATTTGAGTAGGCGACGATTTCGTCTTGCTGTCAGTCCAATTAACGTTTCATGAGTAAACAGCCAATCGGAGCAGCTCCTCAAACCACCTGTTCCACCAACAGTCATGTAGAAACGGGATATTTCTAACGAATATTTCCGTTTGTTGCTCGCCGGCTTCATTTCGCTGTGCATCTTAAATCCAAGTCTATAAGAGTGTTTTGCCGCAGCCGAGGATCTGACACGTCTCAGATATCGGATGAGCAGGGGAGTGGAGAAGCTTCAAGCTTCACACGCGGACCCTCCATACGACTGAACTGTCACTCAAATCATTAAACAAAAGTTCTGTCGACGTCGGGAAACTTTTCTTAAATGAGTGTAGCGACGGTCCGATCACATGTTCCTTTTTGCATCCACGTTGAATAAAGATGCTCCACAGATTTTGGGATGTATTTACATGCGTGGGCTTCTCTCGTGGAGCCGCTGCCACTTTGTGCTGCCACCGTTTGCAAAGCATCTCTGCTGCTGTTCTTCTGCCACTCTGTTTGGAGTCTGTATCTCCTATTGATGACCGGTATCCCTCCATTCTGAAAAGAAATGGGACGCCCCCCTGCATGTGTGGGTGTATATATCATATTAATTGATACATATTCTCTCGTTCTGATGACAATGATATTAACTTTAAGGATTTAAGGATTCTAACGGTTTCATGTTGCTGGCAGCTGCGTCGGCAGCTGAGCGTGTTCCAACGCTGAGACCAGCCGGCGTTCAACCTCTTAGCAGCAGGGCGCCTCAGAATCAGTTTCTGTTCACTCCAAGCAGGAGCTGTGAAGAAGGTAATTCATCTCCTTGATGGCAAGGTGCAAAGGACACTGGACACCGTAGGGCCTCTCTCTGCGTGTGCATTGCGGGGCGATCCGAGCGGCTTCTTCTGCAACGCTCACGGCCACAGTGTTTTTCCTCTCTGATCATATTTGTTCTTTACATTTAACATCCCTGCGAATATTGTTTGAAATATCACCGCTGCTGAATGTGGAAGGTTTTGCATAAAGGTCAACTCGTGCTGCAGCTTCGTGCAGGATGAATGTAGCAGACCTCTGGTGCAGACGTGCCGTATTGTTGCCGTAATGTCGAAGTCCTCCTGCAATGATTAACACATAAGAAGCAGCACTGTGATATTTGTGCTGCCACAGTGACTTTTTTGTACCACTTGACTCCTGTTTGGTTCCAATAGAGACGCTGCTGTCTCCTCCATCACTGTGAGTGATTGAAGCTATAACAGACTTAAAGAGAGGCGATGTCAGCGTGGGCTCTGTCAGGAACCTCACGGCGCTGCGTACACACACCAGATGTGTTCACTTTGTGTGTGTGTGCGTGTGTGTGTGTGTGTTGTCCCCTTCCACTCTCGTTCTGGAGAATCAGCTGGAAGGCCAAAAGAAGTCATTACCTTTTGGATGGAGCCATAATGGATTTTCGCTCCACTAAATCACTGCGGCTCTTTTGGTTGTTGGAGTTTGATCACCGACCGCTTCAGGGGTCTCCAATAAAAACCTTGTTTTTTATTTTTTTTTCTCCCTTTTATGTGGTTTTGAGTGTGTTTGTGTGTGTGTGTGTTTGTGTGTGTGTGTGTGAAGTACATTCACTTGAGGCCCACCGCCTC
>CAAKHC010016295.1:60004-72538 GCA_901007825.1 Macroramphosus scolopax | reverse complement strand
CCATCCATTGACAGAGGAAATCCCTTGTCTACTAAGGCATGCTGTCATATTAGGGGTCTCACTCAATTCAGTTTCAGACAACCTTCTTTCCATGGTTTGCCGCTGTCTGTCAGTCAGTGTGTGTGTGTGTGTGAGTGTGTGTGTGTGTGTGTGTGTGTGTGTGTGTGTGTGTGTGTGTGTGTGTGTGTGTGTGTGTGTGTGTGTGTGTGTGTGTGTGTGTGTCTGTGTGTGTGTGTGTCTGTGTGTGTGTGTGTGTGTGTGTCTCTGTGAGTGTGTGTGTGTGTGTGTGTGTCGGAGTGTGTGTATGTGTGTGTGTGTGTGTGTGTGTCTGTGCTTGTGTGTGTGTGTGTGCTTGTGTGTGTCTGTGTGCGTGTGTGTGTGTGTGTGCGTGTGCGTGTGTGTATGTGTGTGTGTGTGTGTGTGTGTGTGTGTGTGTTAACCAAACAGTAACCACCTGTTATCTAACGTTTCATATTCACTTGTTTAAATATATATTTTAATATTTTTGATATATTTTCTTTTCGGACTGGGATGTGAAGCAACAGTCTGCGCTCTTGAACACTGACAGTCAATCTGAAGAAGAGAGTGGAATCGTTAAATGTTTGGGGAAATAGTCTTATTACCTTTAAGGGCTCAGACTTAGAGGATTGAAATAGATGATGTTGAAGAAATTATTTGAAAGTTCTGTGAATGAAAGCCGACTCAGAACCTTGGCAACATGTATACAGATGACCCAAAGTAGGGACAGGACATAGATGTGGATTACATCGACATGCAACGTCCATCACAAAGTTCTTAACGACAAAAGGTGATGAAATCAAAGAGTCTGGCAGACAGCTTATAACAGAAAATGTCATGCAAGGTAAAGGCTCTCTGCAGGGGAGGAAGCTGCGTCCACATATTCACCATCAATACCAATCTGAACATACAGCTGTTAGAGAGTTAGCTAAACAGGGGGAGCAGCTAGCGTGGCTCTGTCCAAAGATAAATAACATCTGTACATAACAGGGTAAAAGTATGCTGGGATGCTGGAGGCCACTTATTAATACCAGTGCTTTGAGTTAATGCCAACGTGGTGAACCAACACTCACAATGACGAGGCCATTAATCTGATGTAGAGCCGGTATCATGTTCACCATGTTCAACATGGTTTTTAAGGGTTATAAGCATGCTAAGATTTGCTAACTAGCACAAAATACAACGCACACTTTTTGGAGATACACCAAACATGAAGAGGTAGGGGATCACTAAAGGTATTAAGATGCATCATCCGGCAATCATTGATACCTCAGGGGTAAAGATTCCATGGAGGACTGACAGAAACGCTTGCAGCAATATTTCTAGGGTTGGCAAAAGATCAGCAGACCAGCACCCTGAATTAACACATTTTAGTTAAAGAAGCTGGTTTTATGAGGACGTGCGAGACTTGAAAGGACTTTTGAAAGGAGCAGTGACGTCCTGGAGTCTTCTCATCAGTTCAGTTGCCAGGGAACCAGCGTTAAATCCATACAGTCACCCCTCAGGGAAGACAAATAGATTGAAAGAAAACAGTCTGTAAACAGAGCAGAGCTCGGCTAACCTGACTGCTGCGCTGCACCGTGCATCCAGACAGTTCAAATTCTTTCCGCAACACTAGTTAAACACTGACACAACCTGCTGTGTTTGATCAGACCACAAAGAGGTCGGGACACGTCTACTTATGAAGTGCCTGACCAAAGAACATCAGGACATCATCAGCGGTCCATTTGCTGCCAAGGAAACAGACCCTGGCTCAATTGTAGCTGCTGATTGATGATTAAATAAAACTGACTATCACAGCGAGAGGTTCCCAGCATTCCCAGTACAGTGCAGTGATCGTAACAACATGATAGCTGCCAACATCTCACCTTGATGGGGAAGTAGTCGCGCATGTAGTCCCAAAGTTTACTGCCACACAGGGAAGGCACCCTGCGTCCTCCACGCGAGGGAGCGTCATAGTCATAGAACCACCAGACGGCGTACAGCACGCTGACCAACCAGTACCGAGTGAACAGCAGGTAGATGAACAGGAAGATGCAGGTGGGTGCTGAGGAGAGAAAAGGGCCAGAATGATCAGGTATGGGGCATCATCAATGTATTGATATACATAATAAACTTAGAATCACTAAGGTGGACTGTGACAGCTAAGTTACTAAGACCACTAATGAGCCTGACATTCACCCAGTGACTCACAGGCGCCCCGTCTAATGGGGACTCCGGGGCGATGTCCTCAGTCTGAGTCGTGGTTTTGAGAACGCAAATCAAACACATGCTGTATTCTACACATGCAATAGATTCTACGTATATGCTGACTGGATGATCATGTGTGTTGCTGGAACTGGCCGTTTTATGAATGGTGCTTTTCGTCAGCAGCTCTCAGCCCTGCTGGAGATGACATCATCATGGTTTTAGTGGTTTACGCTCATTACTCAACATGTTACTGCGAGTGCTCACAGCATTCGGTTGCTCTATTTCTTTTGAAAAGCAATAAAAGATAAATACTTGGTAATCATCACAGCCGTCACAAAGCCCTGCTGGATGTCAGCATTGACATTACGTTCAGTGCAATAATGTGAGCTTGAGTTGAGAAGCTCAGCTGATACCGAACATATTAGTGATTCGAGTTACTGGTTTCACTCCAGTTGATCTGTTAGGCCCCAGATTATTTAAGTCCCCTGTAGCCATTCAGAGCTAAATCAATATAGCAGGTGGACAAATTAATTTTATTTAGCAGCTGTTAAAAACATATATTACATACATATACAACTCAAGTCAGCCGAGAGGGTAAAACCTGCAACCAGGTAGATAAAATGGTAAAAGGAGTATTGCTTTCTTCAACAGCACTTTACAATGTAACATCTCATCCTCTCATCCACACACTGATGGAGGGGGCTGTCATGCAGGGTGCCAACCAGCACCCTGAAGGCCAGTCTACCTACTGACCCTGCCTTCCTAGGGAGAGACTACAATCCTGCTTAGCTCCCTCTTCTGGCCATACAACAGTTCATGCCACCTGTCAGAAGTTTTGTCTCTTATATTTACATAAAATGACCTTTCCCCTACATGTTTTAACATCCACTGTAAAGAGAAGAAGACTCAGGTAGATCTCGTCTTTACCAATATACAGCTCCTCTCACGACTCCATCATCTCAAAATGGACACAAACATAAACATGCGCACTCACCCAGACCGAGGAAGGAGTAGACCCACTGCAGCACCATGGCCGTCTGCAGTCTCCTGCGGATGGGCAGATCTACAGGGGCAAAATTAATCTTCATTTTTTCCATTGTAAAAGAAAAATACAACCGAGGCGCTGCAGCCGGTGGCAAAGAAGACGAGTGAATGAGGTGGGTCCAAAGTCTGCTCCTCTCAACTCACTACCTTCACCTCCTATTGACGGTCTTATCTACAGAAACTCAATACAAGGTTTGATATGTCAGTCCGTATCTATTCCTCAGACTTTTGACCCTGCAAGCAAAGAACTGCTGTAACACATAGAAGAGTGTTCAAGCATGAGCAAGTGATACAGAAACAGACATACATGGAAGAGAGAACATGAAGGGTCTTATTATGTTGCCTGTGGGTTTGTTTTTAACTTCCTGTGTTGCATAACTGTGTAATGTGTTGGCCTCTAAAGCTCTAGAAGCAGCTCCATGTGGTTGAGTCATGACAGCACCACATCTCAGAATGACAGTGATTAAGGGGTGTGCAGATATTTTACACATTTTAGCTCATAAACTTTATACCAGCCATCGTGAAATCACTAAATTGTTTTATCATTACTTGACAGGAAATTACTGCTCCATAACATATAGCACACGAGGCTTATCCGAAGTGTTGTAGAAGAGAGAGAGAAGATAAGAGGAGATAGCGGAGCTGAGCACCACAGATCAACACACAACTCTGAAAAAGAAACTCATGCAGAACAAAGTAAAAAATAATTGCATATACTTCCTGTCTTCTCACTAACTTTTTGTCCGTCTGCCTCATTAGCTTTTGTCACACTGACATTTGCCAGGGACAGTTTCCATTTTATTTTGCCCTTTGAGTACATTTCATCAATTATTAATTGAATACAGGATTATCTACCTTAATTACCTCATTAAAACTTGGATTCTTTGTCAGTCAATCCAGAGAAGTATAATAGTTAAAAGGAAACGCAGGCACAATATCGTAAAGCTATTGTTGCCTCTAAAAATGAGCTGCCAGCAGTCAATATTATGTGTATTATGTGCTTGTCTGTCAGATGTCTTAAACATTGTAGTCCAAATTTATACAGGCCCTCAGGGTTTGTAATGAGTTAGCATTATTCATGTGTTCTAATCTTGGCTGGCACAGTCCCACTGACACCGAGAGTGTGTGGATCTGATTTTCAACAATTCAAATAAGAACTATGTCTTCGTTTTAAAAAAATCACTATACTGTTT
Organism: Macroramphosus scolopax; assembly: GCA_901007825.1. Lineage (NCBI taxonomy): Eukaryota > Metazoa > Chordata > Actinopteri > Syngnathiformes > Centriscidae > Macroramphosus > Macroramphosus scolopax. Next base: position 68,093 of record CAAKHC010016295.1, on the reverse strand, counting down.
ATTACTCAAGTTTATTTTCAATTGATGGCTGTGGCGTAATAAAGACGGACAAATTATATGATAAAACATCTTATTGACATTATATTTGCATGTTTTGATTGTCATATGAATCATGCTTTTAGTGGCTTGGTACTTTTTTGCATTTCACTGAAAGAAACAAAATGATGATGATATGTTTCACTTAGTCATGTTGTGATTTCGATAATGTTTTTATTAATTGTTCAGCCCTGTTATACAGTAGTGTCATTATTTGTATGTTATTTATTTAAGTTGCAGAGAAGTTCTGACCAATCTTTGTCTCGTTTTGTTTTACTGAATATTAATAAACCTCCTGACCATCCCTTCTCCTGCACCTCTACGCAGGGTGCGTAAAGATTCACCATGCACGTAAAGCTCCCCGTTTTCATCAGACTCGTAACGGAAGTTGAATTCAACCAATATTCAGAGTTAAAGCAACAGATCTATTTGTTTGTTTCTGGCTACAAAAATGAGCTGTGAATTTGTTTTACTAACGTATATAATCCTAAACACGACCTTCATTAACGCTTGTTCTGTTATTATGTTGTCCTATGTTACACCTGAGCGTCATGAGTGGTTTTAATCTGAAAATTAAGCCGGAAGTTGTTTGATTTTGTCCTTGACTTGACCGTTATTTTCTTCCTCGGCTCCAGTTTTGTCTCCGGGATGCTGAGCTGGCGGGCGGGGCTGTTTTCCCTTGCAGTGCCCTGGCGTGGAGTGATGTAGCAAGACGTACCAGAGCGGACTCAGAGGACACAAAACGGTTGGTTTTAGAATTACTTAAATACGTTCCTGAGAAATCTAGAAGCACAATGGATTTACCTCTTATTCTAATCTAACGCCAACAAAATTGGAATCATCCGTGCTGCCACACGGACATCTTGTTTCTCTTGTATCAGGAGTGCAGTGAATTTTTTTTACCGTCTGCTCCGGTGCACACTGTATTCTAGCGGAACTCTCCAACCGTGAGCATGGCGTGGCCCTGTATCAGCAGGGCGTGCTGCATGGCCCGCTTCTGGAACCAGCTGGACAAGGCTGACATTGCGGTGCCTTTGGTCTTCACCAAGTACACGGACGCCTCTGAGATGCAGCACATCCAGCTGCAGCCGCCACAGGCCCGGGTCGCCATAGAAACGCAGCCGTCTCGCGGAGAACACCGCAACACCTCAGCGGCACGCGCGCCGAGAAGGTGCGTCTCGGAGGAGCGCGTGTGTGGGTCGGTGATGCGCGAGGACTTTAAGCACTGGAAAGTGCGACCCGAGCCGAGCTGTAAACCCAAGAACGAGTACCACGGACCAGAAACACCGTTCAACAGCGAGACCCAGTACCAGAAGGACTTCAAGCCTTGGCCCATCCCGAAAAGGTACGACCACCCCTGGATACCCAAATCCCAAAACAGCTCCGCAAGCGACGAGCGCGCACCGGACAGGTCCAGGCACTCCAAACAACACGCGGATGCAGACATCGGCGTGGAGAAGAGCGCTATAGCTGACAAGGTACAGGAGAAAGACATCCTCCAGGGGAGCGAGAGGAAAAAAAGGTCCACCAAAGAGGCTGTGGGGGAGAAGAAAGTAGTCCTGAAGGTTGAAGGGGAAGGCAAAGGCAGGGCAGCCGCGGATGCTGTGAACAGACAGATCAAACAGGAGATTTCAGCCGGAAGCTCATACAAGTGAGTTCACACACCACCGTGTTCACTATCCCACTGACAGGCATCGAGGGTCACAGGGGTCACATTTGTTATCATACCAGTTATTCACTTGAAGGAATGCTTTTAACAAGAGGTTTTAAACAGCAGACAGAACCAATCAAAAGCTTCTTTAATTGTAAATCCCCTGCCAAGACTTCAGTAGGTGTGAGGCCTTGCCTGGGAGAGAAACATTCAAACCCAGCGATCAATGAAAGAAAAATGAAACCTTGAAGGCTGATGAAGGCTGATGAAGGCTTCTGTCAGCGGATGAATGAGTGTAGTGAATGCTTCTACAATACAGGACCTCACTGCAGTGATTCATTTATAATTAGACAGCTTGTTCTCCTGAAACAATCAGCTCACAGGTACAACGTGAAAAAACATCACATTACAAACGATCCCAACTGAATTGCATTGCGAAGGACAAGCTGGAGTTGTTGCCAAACACTGTTGACGTTTAGGTCAACCAGGATAATCTCTGTCTTATTATGCAATGTTCCCGGGGATGATGGAGACTGGTGGATGGATGAGCATCAAGTCACGCATGTCAGCCACTGTGTGTCTGCTCGTCCCCTCAAGCTCTGGATTGTTTTTGCAGGTGGTGTTTTGGTGGGTTTTGTCTCCAGCTGACGTTCAGTGTTTCGTTCTATGTCTTCCCTCAGAAGCAGAAACATTTATTTTGCGTCACGTTTTTAACGTTAAATGAAATCATGCAAATCAATGGAAGATTCCAGGTCAGGTTTGATACACAGAGCGTGGTTGGGACGCGGTCTGGTGCTGTGTGGGTCTTCCGGTACAGATGTTTGGTGTCCGACTGTCCTGCCTGTGTTGTTGAGGAGTCTGGCTGTAGCCCGGGGCGATCTCCCTCCACATGGCGGAGCAGACGCCTGCTCCACCCTTCCTCTGCCAGTGGAGGCTCAAAGCAGGTCAACTGTGGGTTAATAACATGGGTGGTGGGCACACACTAACAATTACACATCCACACACAACACATGCACTAAAAATACATCGTCCTAATGAGTAATCATTGTAGACACTTCTTAAGCAAACATGCTAAACACGACCTGGTCTGAGCCTCTCGAGTGTTGATAGTAAAGTGATTATCGTTGTGTTTTGGCCTGTATATTGGACATTTGTAGGTGTCTCCTTTGAAGATTATACAAATTAAGGGAATTATTCATGTACTTTTGACCTTTTGATAAAGAATAATTCAGAAAATAAATGGCCGACTATTGCAGCTGCAGAGGGACACTGGACCCAGACAATCGCAAACTTAAGAGATGGTGAAGATTTAAAGGGCTTAGCTAAATCCAGAGGTTTTAAAACGAGAAGAAACAGGCACGTCTATAAATAAAGAACCAGCGGTCGTCTGTCAGGAGGAAAACACGCAGGCAGACACTGACACGATGGTTGAAACGATGAATCGAAGTGGACGAAAACACTGAAAAGAGACACAAACTATTGGTGGATGAGCTGATGATGAGCTGATGAGGAGCTGATGAGGAGCTGGGAGGAAGGTGTGCAGTGATTCAGCAGTAATCAGGGCCGCTACACACACACACACACACACACACACACACACACGCACACACACACACACACAGATGAGCAGGGGACAACAGGAAATACAGGAAGGGGAAAATGGCCGTGGGCCGGATGTGATAACTAATTTTGTTCATTTATCAGTATAATTACTTTACAATCATTAAATGAGACAGTAGATTTTCCAACATTACTCTGTTTCCTTGGATCCTGACAGCACGATTCTAGTGAAAGAGGAAAATCTCATATTACTGGAGAGCGTTTCGTGTTCAGGTTCTAGACTTTAACCTCTAAATTACTTGCAAGAAATACTATTTGCAACCCTACGACACAAAACCTCTAATGCAGCTAACAGTTGTGACTTTGAATAAAGCCTAAAGAAAGAATCAAACCCCTGTCGGACCTGATAGTGGACCGAGTCTCCAGAGAGCTCAGGGCAGAATCTTTAAGTATACTGCTAATTTGCCGTTTGGCGTTTGATTGCTAAAAGTGAGGAAGCTCAGCCAGCTCAGCATCCATGATCCATCCTCCTTGAGGTCAGCACGTTCTCCGTAAATTGATTTGTTTTTATCATGTGATGGTGTTTGTATCGGTGGTAATGTGACGTTCAGCCCTCCGAGACGCGTCTCTGCTGCCCCGTCCTGCAGCGGTGATGTGACCTGCAGGCTGGAGGAGATGATAACAGAGAGGGACTGGGAGGCGGGGGCACGAGCGTCGGGGGTCAGTGGAGGGTCAAGGAAAGGAAAACAATGCAGAATGGCACTTTGCTCAGGTGTTGAAGTATTTCTCAGCACCACACCGTGTTATATAAAACAAATACTGAAACACCATCATCAGCTGTAAATCAGATGACAGACTGGGTGCTGATACTTCAGGTTCTGTAGTCGTGACTACACCATGAAGCTCCTGGTGGATGTCCAGGTTCATATACTCATTACCTTAAAACAGCAGAACAACAGACCTGTGTTAGAAGACCTAGTTGAACGGAGTGTTGATTGGACCTTCATGCAGACATTGACTTCCCTTTGCTTTGGGCTTCGTTCAGTCTGTCTGTCTGAAGTCGACCACGCTGTCAGCATTGACTAACTCAGAGTCTTAAACTTCTTCTATAAATACAGACACATGATAGGCTTGTTCTGATGCTCGCTGCAGTACTGTGCAGATCTGTTTTATTATTAGAAACTAATCTCAGTGAATCACAATATTTTTATCAGAAATTTTAAATCAGGTAATTTTACTCGAATCCTTAGAGGTAGAATTTGTAACCAATCGGAACAAGCTTGTCCTTTACACCTAGTAATACGGTGACTGGAGAGAGATGGTTAGTTACCTCCATGTGGTCCAGCCCTCTGGTCCAGCTGTGGTTCCTTCGCGCTGAGTCACCGTCGCCTGAGGTACGAAGTGGTATGAGGACACAGATTGTCCGGGGTAGCTGGTTAACACCGTTAAACTGATACTTTTGCCGATATCGGCCAGGAGCCAGCCGTCATCAGAGAAGCACAATCGCTGTGTATTCAGAGCCGGCCCTTCATATCATTGTATAAATTATTGTATAAACTGTTTTCTTCTGCGGACACATGCTCGTTATGCAAACTTGTTTTTTGTAAGATTGCTGAACTCTTTTCTCCGGTGGTGAATTCTGGCCCGCTGCAGACTGCTGTGTTAAATCTTCTTCTCCCTGCCTAAAGTTCCCAGTGTCTAAACGCTGTTTCACTGCCAGCTTCCTGCATTATGCGTAAAATGTCACTTCTTTCTCGAGAGTCAGTCACGAGTTTGAAGCAGCAAGCTGCCAGCGCCTTTGTTCATGTCAAGCTTTTAGCAGCACTGCTGTACAACACAATGCCCATTCTTCATCCTGTCAGCTGTATTTGTTCCATTATGTGAAGGCTGGCGTCTAATAAAAGACAGTCAAAGAGCAGATTGCATAAACGGTTGTCGGGCAAATGAACAAATATGACAGATGAGAGTGACGCAGTGTTGCAGGTGCATTGAGTTCAGAAGAGGACAGACTGAAAAGATTCTTGTAGTTTGTTCCATATGTAACATATCACAGGCACTTTTTGATTTTCTCCTCCCAAGTCTCTCACCTAGAGATCATCTCTCATAAGATCCCCAAAATAAGGATGTTCATGTAACATACGAGACCTTCCTCTATGTCATGTTTACAGTCTGCAGCATTAATAGACAGACACTGTAAAGAGGCCACTGGATTCTGCTGGATTTACATATGATCCTCTTAGAGTGCTCGCAAAGCCTCATGTTTCTACTGACAAGCGTAGAATTCAGAATTCATTCTGCCTCGGCTACCAGACGAGACGGGACAGAAGAAAGAGGAAACAGCAGGGAAGTTATTGGTCTCATAAGTCCCGAGACACTCAAAGCTGTAGAACTGCTTTGATTTCTGTGCCCCGTGTGAGATGTTAACAAATTGTTGCCAGAATGTAATCCTCAAAATCTCAAATGATATTCATTTGTTGCATCAATTCAGCGCTCTGCCAGCTAAAGCCGTCTTACGTAACCTATCTAATCTGATTTTGTCATTTCTGATTACAGTTACTTCACAAGTTGTCCCCAGATTTGATCCTAGATACGAGCGAGTTATGTAAGAATCAGTTAGAAAAGTAGTTGTTACTGAACACGGAGGTTCGTAAATGACTGAGAAACAGCAGTTTGCAGCTCACTTGATCCCAGTCAAAGAGCTTAAATAGACATTTTGTAAAACATTTTGTAGGCTATGGCACGGGAGTGTGACCCAGTGAGAAGCCCCTGTCGGACTGCAGTGCACTGCTACAACTTCCATTGAGCCTGACAACAGAGAGGCTGTGAGACCGAGATGAGGCCAGCGGATCCCGGAGGATGGAGGGCTTATTGACCTGAACCCCGGCTCTGCACCCCCTGACACACCGAGAAACGCTGTCAGGAAGTGAAGCTTCCGTGCTGCTCGTAGGCTGATGATTCCCCGTCGTACTCTGAGAGAAGCTGGCCAGCGCTTTATCTCTGTGCAGCACTGGTGTACCATCTCTGTAGTGTTAGTGCACACACGTGTCCACGGCTGCAGGATTCCATTCTGCATTATAGTACAGTCGCATTCAAAGTTGTCCTAATATGAACAACTGAACATTGATTTTATTAATATAACAACTTTCAATTACAGTTTACCGTTTTCTTTTATTATATTTCACCACAATTTCTGCAACTCAGCACTGTTTGCTTCCACAGTCCAGAGATTTGCAGGGATTTGTTTGGAATCTGTCCTCCCACGACTCCTCCTTGGTGAGCGCTCCAGATTGTGCAATGTTAGAGCGGAGTTGCATGCTGCTCAGCGGTGCTGGACCCTGGCGCCTTTCCACCCCATGTCAGTGCCAGTGTTTGGTTGTAGTGACGAAGCCTTTCCCTGCACATCCCCTCCACCGCAGCGGGTCAGCAGGGTCGGCCATCCAAAGCAGTGTTAGTCACACAGTGAGGAATATCAGGGTGATAAGCAGAGCCTTCGCCTCAGCGACTCGCAGAGCAGGATATCTTCCAAAAATATGAAAAGGCACAAGATGAAGAGAGAGAAATGAGAAATGGAAATGTGTTGTCAAACAATCCAAGATAATTAGTGGTATTATTATGATTACTGTCAGCTTACATAGATTTTTTTAGGGACACTTAAGTGTTGCAACACAATCCAAGTTGTATGTTCGCTAACGAGCTAGCCCCGAGCTAGCCCCACACCATCTGGTCTCCTAATAACACTCACTTATATTGATTAACTATAGCGCAAAGGACCCGTTCTACTCCAGTCTCTCTCTGGAGCTCCTCACCCATCAGCTGTGGCCAAAATGGGACGATACATGAGTCCGGTTGCATACCATTATGAAGCACCATGCGGAGGCAGCAGCTCAAACCAGCCACCCTACAGGAGAAATTCATACGTAAATTGACTGGTAAATTGAGTTTCAACCTCTTGCTCATGCTAAGGAAGTTAGCATTTCCTTCCTTCTTCCAATACGGGTGGACAGACCAACTTTCTGGTGATATGTTGCCCCCTGTTGGGTTGGAGTCAAAAATTGGACGCGCACGCTTGTTTACCCGAGTACCAAATTATACCTTTAATTAAAAGACTGCATTATATTGAGAGGTGTTTTTAATATATGGTGTTTCCCCATACATGCATGTCTTACCTGAGACACAGTCTCAGTTTTTTGGATAACTGGAAACCTGATGTGATTTCTACTTCATGTTTGAAAGCGACGCCTGCGCCATCACTTCCGTGCGATCAGATTAGCAGCTCAGTTAATCACCGTCTCCTTCATCTTCCTGTTGAGATCCAGTTCTTCTCACAAATTCAATCTACAAACTCCAGCAGCTCTTGATTGATCACTCAGGTTGTAATTATTCAACCGGTGGGGATCATACATGTCTGGATGGGAAATGAAACTGAAGTCCTCCCAATAGATGTGGAGATATTTCAAGTGGCATGAAAAAAAAAACGACTGACAAAAATGATATCAATATATATCAATGTGTGCGAGTGCTTCAGTCCCAACGGACGGCTCGCTAGTTTCTAAAATCCTTGCATGTAGCATTAACTATCTCCCGAGGCACTGAGATGATGTTTACACAGCTGAAAGGAGCAGCCTCATGTGAACATCAGACCGCTCTGCTTCCCCACTCCTGCAGCAGCAGATACAGCTCGGTGACATGACAGCCGCTGAAGCGAAGGACCGGTACCATGTAAAAACTGACCTCGGAGACACAGGCGCTACTGTTGCACAGCCACACATGTCCATGAATAGCAGCTACATTACTGTACAGGCCGGTGCTTCACACCGTCAACCCGCTCTGCACACACAATCT
>CAAKHC010016295.1:48910-59984 GCA_901007825.1 Macroramphosus scolopax | reverse complement strand
CAGATACAGCTCGGTGACATGACAGCCGCTGAAGCGAAGGACCGGTACCATGTAAAAACTGACCTCGGAGACACAGGCGCTACTGTTGCACAGCCACACATGTCCATGAATAGCAGCTACATTACTGTACAGGCTGGTGCTTCACACCGTCAACCCGCTCTGCACACACAATCTGCCTCTTTCTCCTGTCCTACACACACATACAGACACCCTGTCGTGTTGTGTGAGGGCTTTGTACCCGTGGCCTTGGACATTGTTGTGTAAGCATTGTGGCTTCTTGGTCGAGTATTGTAAGCGGACTTCAGTCAGTCAGTTATGTAATCGCTCGCTGTGGGATTTCCACCTCTTCTGTGCACCACCGGTAGGATTGTCTATTCAGCAGCCGTGTCACTGTCACCAGCCTTTGTGTGAGGAACACTTAGCTTTTCACATGGTGGTTAAAAAGACTCGTTAGTATTATTTAATTGAAGAAAAGCTTAAATGTTGAATGCAGCTAATTAATAAAAGGAGACAAAGTTAAAACATTTTGACCTTTGAATTGAAAGAATTTTTGAGCGACTTAAGCCATAATTGACCTTGTAATGAATGTTTATAATGAAATCCGTCGAAGAGAATAGAAATAACATTAAACTATTAGGCAGTGAATAAACTATGAGCATCATGAATCATGTAAAACCGGGGCTGTGCCTCACTTAGCACGCAATCTGTTGTTGTTGGTCGTCCTTCTCCCACATGCCGTCCCCATGACGAGCACTGCAGGAAGATTTGAGGTCATCGCACAGCTTTCACACTGTTTTGCAAAGTCAGACGACGCAGCTGTCAGACAGAATCACACAGTCGTTCCCGTCAACGACAGTTACTGATTGTTTTCCTGAATCTTTACGACTTGGGCTCACGAATTGTTCTAATGAGGCTCCGGGACAGACAGGACGACGTCGTCTAATGCCTAATATAGCCCTCGTCTATAGTTACACAGAGGCTGGGGATGTTTGAATCTGTGTTGTTTATGCCTGAGCCACAGGCGGCGAATGATAGGTGTCATCTGACCGGCTGGAAACAGAGAACCTCCTTTGTAATAAGCTGCAGCATCATGTTCACCCTGTTACCGAGGCAACGCACCAATGTAAATACTTTGGATTTGTATGGGCACATATAATGATGATAAATGACTCTTTTATCAGTTAGATATCTGTAGTTATTTGCCCTTTATTATGATCTGTGGAGGTGAATATCCCCTCCCACAAGAGCAGATGTATCTTCTTTGTCTTTGTCTGGAAAGAAAATCCAGGATAATCTAAAAAGTTTGAATCTTTCTAATCCAAACTTGGCCATGAAGGCTCCATTAAAACATGTTCTTATAGTTCTCAGAGATCAGACGCTTCATATCAGAGGCACATTTGAGCCTCTGATATGAAGCGTCTCATCTCTGAGGATATCAGAGGGGCTATTAGCAGGATATATTTGTCTTCTTTAATAACAGTAAGGCTGAAATTAATAATTAATTAATTGTATATATTGATTGTTTGCTATTTTCTTGCATTGCACGGGCGAAACCATTAATAGGCGGATTGATATTAGTCAGATTAATTGTTGCAGTCATTAGAATGAATGCACTACGCATCGTCACGGTAACATACGGTCGCTGGCTGCAGCCAGATAGTTGAGGGATGCTGAGGGATTACGGTTCACTGTAGGGTAGGAAAGTGCGAAGGAGATTGAGAGGGATGACGAGTGATACATTACATTAATAAAAGGTTTAATCTGCACCTGGTATCAAGCTGCTGCGGTTGTCCTTTGTGGCACAGTTAGCCAGAGATCAGATCACATGCTGCATCTGTATGAATGCAGTGTTGGTGACCTTCATCAGAACTGCTGTGTGACGACTTCAGATTATCCTCCCATCAGAGCCCCCCCTCACCTACAGCACCTCTGACAGACTCCGCTCTACAGAGACTTATTGTCTCTGGGCATGGATTACCAGGACTGTGTCAGGCTGTCTCCAATAGAATTCAGTATAAATATCAATGTTTTATTCACACAAAGAAAGATTTAGATCAGACAGTCAACATAAATATACACACATCAATGTTAATTATACACCACAGGAGAACACAAATAGTACAAACTAAATATAAAAATTGAAGGTGTGTTGAACTGTCATAGGACGGACCTTTGATGAGTTAAAGCAATAGAAACATGCTCTTCAGACGGGGCTGCACGGTGCAGTGGTGGAGTGGTGGACCGCCGCCGCCTCGCAGCAGGACGGGGTCGGTTTGGAGGCCGTTCAGTGTGCAAGTTATCTGTCTGTGTCTGTTTGGGTTTTCCGGCTTTCTTACCCAGAAAAATACATGCAGGTTGATTGGAGACTAGCTTGCCTGCAGGTGCGTATGTGACAGACCGGATATCTGTCTGTATATGTCAGCCCTGTCACTGACTGACGGCTGGTCCAGCCTGTACGTCTCGCCTGATGTCTGCTCGGCTCGGCTCCAGCTCGCCACAATGATCTTCAAAACATGACATGTTATTTTATTACCTTGTTTTATATTTCTCGGCTGGATGCCGAGTCCTCTGAGTTCACCATGGACTGGATTATGTTTCTGTTCACAGCCTCTGTGTGTTTCACCTGACTTCCCTCTTATCTCACAGAACTGAATTCAAGGCTTACAGAAATGTGAAGCCCACAAAGATGATCCGGGCCAAATCCCAGTACCTGCCACCGGATGAGAAGACCAGCCTAGAGACCAGCTACAGTGCTACCTTCAAGGGCCAAGCCCCGCTGCAGCCCTCCAGCAACAAGGCCCAGGAAAGGAGGCGGATACGCAGTTTGTACAGCGAGCCATACATAGACACCTCGAAACAGGTAAGCCTCATCTAACTCTGTAGTATATAAGGGAGGGCAAAGGCTCTCCAGTGTGCTCTGGGAGCTCAAGATAATCTTCATATCACTATTATTTTGTGAAAATTCAACGTTAATAGACATGACATGAGGCAGGAATCTGATCTCCGCTGTCCGACATCCTCAGGTTGACAGGTATAGCGCCACTCGCTCTAAACCCAAAAAGTCCGGAGCCACAGCGGCAGGCCAGGGCAAGCCTGCGAAGAAGTCCAAAGATAAGCAGAGCGCCACGCTGAAGGGCTCCAAGAAGACGACCTCGGAGAACAAACCCGGGAACCGGCCGGCGGTGGGGGACAAGGAGAAAAGTAAAGAGATGAACAACAAACTGGCTGAGGCAAAAGAGTAAAAATCATTTAGCACTACTTCTCCTTTTGATTTCTTGATTTTGGGGAAAACAAGCACAGAGGCTGCAAAATTATTTCAAGGTTGGCATCTTCTCACTGCTGCTGTTTCCATCCTCCTCTTCCTCTGTGCCCCCCTGTGTCTTTTTCACCTTCTGCTTTCTGCTTTGCTGAGTCTCCCATTCTGCATCTCTTCTTCTGTCCTCTTTCACTACCTCTTGGCTACGTTTGTACAACAATAATAGAATAAGATGTCAGAGTCTGGGCATGACGTGTCTAGTTTAGACGGCCGTAGTGACGAGTGGGCGTGAGCATCTTCTTCCTCCGCCATTCGATGCCACCCACCATCCCCACTCTGCTCGCCTCCATCTCCAGGTTGCCATGGCTACAGGCTGCCTGGCTAGCCAACGATTGGCTCTCGCTGCATGGGCCTGACGACAGGCACGTCTGAAGGGTTGGCGTGATCAACCTGACAGATTGCTTTGTTGAGTTTATCAAGGATTTTTAATCTACCTTTGTTTGTTTTTTTGTTTTTTCGGGGGGGTTATAGAAAAGATAATCAAATTGGCACTTTGGATTTGGTTTCTGCACTTCCTAAATTAACAGTAAAAGTTACCTGGAAATCTTTGATAAATGTCCCGCTTGGTCAGTCATGTGTGTCTGATCCATTGCTTGTTTTGTACCTGCTCTGTCATCTCTGCTACTGTTGGAGCTCACTGGGCTCCGTCTGTGTGCTATCAGGTCTTTGTCAAATGTCATTTTGTTATCCAGTGTCTCTTTATGAAACTGAACTCTGTTATTGGCTACACAAAATGGTTTGCATCCCTTTCAGCGTTGCCCTGCTCGTGCTAAACTCATCCCAACAGTGGGATTTAAGTCTCTCACTGCTATTTTGTAATTCCTAATTTGTTGCCAATGAGAAATGTGGGTCACTCTAAACTAATTATTCATTAAACAGCGTTCGTATGCATAACAGATGAGTACTCCGTCTGAATTAGATAACGCTGCCGTGCCGTTTTAATGACATTAGTGTAACAGCGTTTCCCGGAACCCGAGTGGAGCTGGAGAATGTTGTGTTGAGTGTTCAGGTTTGTCTCCTGTCTGCCAAGCACGCAGCGTTCAGAGCCGTCAGTCCCGACGGCCACAACTCAGTGTAATCACCTCCAACTCCGTCTTTATTAGCAGGACTGATCCCTCCGTAAAGCTTCACAGTCATTATGCAATCGCGGTTGCATGCACTCTGACACACGCCTCCCTTTGACTTTTTTGTAATCGCACTCTTCCGAGGACGACCGTGACCGACGTGCTTAGACGTCCAGCAGACAGCAGACAGCTCACACTGCCGCTTCACAGCACTGAAGGATGAAGCCACATCACAAATAAATCATTAACAACCGCTCAATTTATTGACAAGGATGGAGACGATACATTTAGTTAGAATTAACTAGCTTAAGCATCTCTTATTTTAACATCTAACGATAAGAGTTAAACAGTCACTGCCTCTGTGTTCATCTGTATGTCGCTCCATGTTCCAAAGCTCCAGGTCATTTTAGGATTAGATGCAAGTGTGTTGGTTTGATAAGGTTTTGTCATTTGTTCGACATCGGATTTACGTTTTATGGCACGTTCAACATGGTGGTGCCATGTTCATGACTTAGACAGAGGTCAAAGTTCATGCTTATGTCTCAACTTCATGTTTTCAACGTGAGGAATATAATTTAATTAAAATATACTCTATGTCAAAATGCCTGATTTTGAACACAATCTGGTTTTTCACTTCAGCTTTGATGATAAACTCTTCGAGAGTTTCTGGACATTTGAGGTTTGTTTACCTCCGAGGTGCTTGAACTCTGAACATCTGTACGAATCCTGGTAAGAAGTGTCCATCAAATCAAACCACGTCCCAAATGTGAAGCCTCCATTGTAGTTCTGGTTTAGTTTAGTTTGACAAAAAGGGAACTGATGTAAGTTCTATTATTACTGTTTATCTGTTCTGTCAATTATGTATATATCTTCTATTTCTCTCTATATATTATAACAGGGCTTCATATTTGCTGAGTCTTGGAGCCTCGTCCGACTCCTCACAAGGTCCAAAGCATCCGGCTGCTTTCTCAGCGTATATATAAAGAGAGAGGCGACATTTCTTTTTCAGGGCTTTGTTTTTGGATTAGAAGGGTCATGGGCCGTCCATCTTTGTGCTCCACCCCCCCACACACCTCACCGTCCTGCTACTCAGCTTCCTCCCCGTCATTCTGAGTGGATGATTGCACCGTCTCTATTCTCTGTGGCGTCTGAGACAACCGCCATTATCACCATCATGTCAGTCCGAGCTGAGCATGTGCACCATCGGGGATCAGCGGGCACGACTCATTAGCATTTTGCAGCCTTTGGTTGGGGGGGAAGCTTTGTCATGTTACACACGGGAAGGGGCTTGTCGGGGCGGTATATGTAAACAGTGCTCAGCACGCCATGCACCCGGTGGTATCTTTGTGTTTATTAGGCAAATAAGGATAGAAAGTATGGTGAAGGAAGTTATGTGTTGGGCAAAAAAAATTGACTGTGACGTGCTTGTGTTTCTATCTGCTTGCTCATATTTAATAAACATTACAAATAAATGCAAAAAAAAAAAGCAGAAAAAGCAGTGTCCTCTTGCTTCTTTTTGTGAGGAAGAACGGTGAAGGTTAGTGGTTGCAGGTATCTGTCAGCATCTCTCCTCTCCCAGTCTTTGTCTTTGTGAGACAGTAAAAAACGAAAAACAAATCCACATGGAAGAGAATTTTTGCTCCCACAACTTCTTTCTATGCTTCTCAAAGACGGCGCCGCATTCTGGCATGAGCTCGGACATCTATCCCCGGCGCTGCATGTTGCCCTGAGAACTGAGGAATATATTATTTTTGCATCGTGTGTCTAATATATTCCAAGAAACCGTCCGACCTGCAGAGCAACATGCATGTCAAAGGGTGTCCAGATACTTATTCCAGAATAAGATGTCATGCGCTTCTTAGGCCTCTTTCTTAGTTCATGTACAAATGATGTAAAAAAAAAACGCACGTGTGATGTGTGATTACGTTTCCTTTCTCATTCTTAGCCTGGTGTCTTGAGTGTGATGAGGATGTGTCCAGTTTGTCGTGTGCTAATGAGTGACATTCTGATTCATTTGAAGGGTTGTGCTAAAACAGTACCACTACATACAGCTCTGCCAGCCAATCCGAGATATTGGCTGGGTGCAGACTCTAAAGCAACACCTGTGGGGCTGTACGCTACCCAATCCCAGGTAACCACAAGAGCGACTAGAAGAACTAGACCATGAGCCACTAATGCCACTCATTCCCATTCATACATGCTCATGGAGCTTTGATTTACTTGTCTTTTTTCTTTTTACAGTGGCACTTTATTTTTCTGTTGAAGCACCTCTCGTCAGGTCATAGTCCCTCTGTACTTCTCTTCCATATGGACGCTAAAGCCGGGGGGGTGAATGGGGCTGTCTGACTACTGTTATCACTTCCTACATGAATCGTTCCTTAAGGTCCCTTTTCTTAAGGAGCAATCAGATTTAGTTCACTCATCTCTCCTCCCTCCGTCACCTGCTGTAATCCTCCAACTCCTCATGGTTAAAACTAATTGCATGACTGTTTAATTTTTCCACCCTGGGAGGAGAGTCACTTCAAAACTCATGTATGAGGCCGAGTCCTCATGCCCATATGATCACATGCAATAATTCAACACTGTAGCACCTCAGCTTGTTGTCACTGACTACATACATACATCTTTTTTCCCATTTCCAACCTGTTCTGAAAGCATGCTGCCACTGTTTTCTGTTGGACCTGCAATCAGATATAATTTATAGACGTTGCACTATACCAAGAGTATCTTACTCATGTTAGCTCGGATATGAGACGAAGGCCACCGGGGTGAGTATGAATGGAATGAGAGAAGCAGCTCTGCTTTGGAAACTGACAGCTTGAGGGAACATGTAAGTGCATGTTAATGATCTTCACTGCAAATTGTCTGCTACTTTTTTTATTTCCCTTCAAATGTGATGTTGACTATATTTTTCTAAAGTGAACTGCATCATGTAGCTTTCTTTCACAGAACACCCCGAGACCCTCATTGCACTGTTGGCATGCTGTAGATAAACATTGTCTAATGTGTCGATCCAAAAAGGCCAAACAGCTTTACTTTACATCTTCTATTTGCAAAACAAACCAAAGGTTTGATGAGAAATGATTGGTAGTCACTTGACTCCATCGAGACTGTCTTAAGGCTTTTGGTGATCTTTGAAAACAGGCGTGAGCGGCGCTCCAGCATGAGTTGTGCTGCCTGAAACAGAAGCCTCTGAGATGAGCGGTCACAGGGTGCTCAGCTTACCTCAACCCAGTGACTTGTGGTTGTTCGCCTGAGAGAAATGCCTCATCATGTGTCTCTTTCTGTCTCCTCTTCCTCTTCGTACCTTAACCATGTGCTGCCTCCTAGAGATGCTAAAGACGAGCCTCTCGGACCCTGTCATCATCATCCCCAGGGTGCTGCTGGAGGAGAACTACAACCTCCACTGGAGGCACCAGAACCTCGGCGGAGCAGCGGAGTCGTCCGCTTTGCCCTAGACGGGAACCAGACTGACTAGTTCTGGCTGAGTGGAAAGAGGCAGCTACACCCCATACAGAGACTGCCGCTCTGTACTGTAAATATATAGTATTTGCAATTATGTTGGATTAGAAAAAGATGTATAACCCCCTACACACATACACACACACACACACACACACACATGCACACACACACACACACACACACACAAACTTTCTGCTATCTAAGAGGAAGACCACATATTTGAAACATGCATGTTTGAAAAGCTTTAGGCTCAAAGGTCCCAGATGTTTGAACCCGTTACTGCAAAGGTGCTATCATTTCCTTGTTTCATGCAATTTCTTTTAAAGGAATACAGTATGTCAGTATTATCAGAAATACCATTAAGTGCTCATACAATTACAAAAACAACCTGTACTGTACATCAACCAGTCTTGGTGTAAATAAAAAAAGCTTTACGTGCAGGTTGCTGTAATGTGTCGTAATATTTGTCGCACGTTCAGTGATTTTCAGACAAGTTTGCTTATTGTTAATTACACTTGGTGGTGAGAGTGCAGAGGTTGATACTGTTCATCTGCCGAGGAGCCGATGTTGTTCTGTGTCGGCCTCAAATACGACTTGAACACCCGAAAGTACCAGCAGGATTTGTGACATCACGACTGGCTTACTGTCCAGTAAAGGCAGCGTCCTATTACTGTAATATACAATAGAGGGTACAAATTATAAAAGTATGTTTAAGAATGTTTTAACTGGTTTCTCTCTGTGGGAATCTACATCACACACCAGTTATCATTCACCACATATCATTGAATATGTCTAACTCGTCTAGAGGGGATTGTTAAATCATTTCTGTAACGAGCTGCAGCTGCACAATATTTCCAATATTTCTGTCAGAAACCGTCTGATCAGCTGTCTGACGTTCAGTGAGTTCTCAGGATTTGGCAGCAGTGCAGACAATTGCAATATTGCCTGCACATGTTTTTGGCAGGAGGCATAAAATATGTTAAAGGAAAGATAATGTCATGCAGTGTAAATGTTCTGACATCCACATCCTATATTACAGAATCAGGACTACATCCTTGTTGAAGGATCATGTTATGATGTTTTTCAATGAAAGTTAACCTCACATCACAATCATATCACACATCAGTCCAGGAAGTCCCACTGACACGGATTCTTCAGTCCAGTACTGCACTGTGTGGTTGGGCATTTTTCGGGCTTTACTAAAGAACATCCAACTCACCTCTGACACATACTATTTGAACTGATTTCAACAAACTGCATTGAAAGCAGCCTGTAAACAGAGCTGCCCCATCGACAGTCTGTTCAGTCATATGCATCACTGCTGGGACTGAACTTGTTCCTGTGTTCTCCTGGTAGAAATCCAAGTCAACAACAAGAAGCAATGGGGGATGGTTCACTTACTTAAATAGCTCATGCTACATTTTCTCTGCCTTTTTCGGTGCCTCATTAAGGCAGGTGCAGCTCATGTCATCGTCCCGTTGGTTTCGACCTCCCTGGTTTTAGACTTTGTGTTTCTCTAGCATGTTTTCCCAATACATTTTGTTATATATTGTTTTTTCAAAGCCTGTTTGGGTTATTTCCTTTTTTATGTTGGAGGTTATTCTTTGTGTTCAGCATGTAAGTGGGGTTATATATGAAGAAACAGGGGCAGCAAGGAGGGAGGGGGCTCAATACAGCAGGTAATTTAGGGATTTTGGTGGATCCGCTTCCTTGTCACAATCCATGTGGCTCCTCATCAGACTGGCCTCCCTTCATTACCACTGAAATGACGATATGTATGATTCCGCTCACATCTCCTCTCTCACATGCACACTGTGTTCCTGCAGCGTAGTTCAGCTCTGGGCTTCATCACATACGAAACAAGTATTTGTACTGAACATTTCTGGGATTTCTATAATTGTCAGGCTGTTGTCTTAAACCAGCACTGGAGGAGGGGAAGTCATCTGTCAGTCTTCATCAGTAAGTCAGCCATCTTCAGCAAATACTCACAAATTATTCAAACCCTCAGAGGGCTGAGCAAGGAGGCTGGATCGTGATGGGCTGTGTTGTGCCACACCACTGATAGTAAGTCTGCTCCAAAAGGTCTATTCTGCGTTTATTTCTGCTGTGATGCAGCAATTTTTAGATGAAAAGAGTAAAAAACACCAGATGCAACTTGTACAGTAATGAAATACATTTTTCAGCCAAGGTGACTGAGAGTCCTGAGACAGCAGAATTCCACTGCTCACATCGGAGGACTATTATCCATCACACCGGCCGGGCACTGGGAGGAAGTTCCTGCGCTGGTCTGTAAAAATACAACAAGGATGTTTAATTATTAACGACCTGTGTGAGTTGAGGGACTGAGGTCTTCGGAGAGGCCTTCTAACGCTGCACAGGCACATTCACATGCACACACGCCATGAAGCATGATGAATGACTGTCTCAGAGCCGCCGTGACCTGGATGAAAAGAAACAGATGTGAAGAGAAGGTAAGAGGAAGCAGTAAGGACATTACGGGGAAGGTGGTTCCGCTGCTGGTTTATGGAATACATGTCTTGAGTGGAAAAACTCATTCATCCTACTGAGCAAACAACCAGCCCCCCCCCCCCCATTCCCAAGGCCCAATGAATTTGCAAATCACTCCCCAGACATGCTTTATGGATTTGACAGTGAGCAGCACTGCTAGTTTTGAATATAATTAATGACCGTCTGCACACTTGTTTTTAAACTTCAATGCAACTCAACATGGCTTTATTACAAAAACAATTTGAAGAAGGAGAGCTGGAGTGTTTTTTTTGCTGCTGAATTCGGAGTTCAGCTTTGCATTATAATTATATTGTATTTGTTCAATAATAATAAGAAAAGGCACAGCTGATTTCACGCAGTGGAACTTTAACAGCTCCCTACTCGTTGCCCCTCGTCCTCCCTTACCTCCATCCCTGCACTGAGCTGTTGCCATAGAGACGGGTTGCCAGGTCTCAGACAGTAAGGCTGAATGGGTTCATCAGCAGGCGGAGCAGTTGCAGCCCTCCATATGGTTGTAAGCCCTCCCCGCCACAGGTCTCCAGGGACCTCCTCTGAAAGAGAAAGCCTCCCCTGTTTAGTATTCACCACCATGTGGATCGGGGAGCTGTATTTATGACCCTGTAGTCAAAAACAGGCAGTGGGTCGTCCTCTTCAGCTCAGCTCGACTCAGAAAGGCTTACTGGGTAAACTCTGTGACAAACCCAGTAAGACCTCCGTCCCT